>LPNX010689311.1:435839-519579 GCA_001517045.1 Pseudotsuga menziesii | reverse complement strand
ATGCCAATCTAGGATGTAATTAGCCAATGAATTAGCAACTACATTATGTTCCCTAGGGATATGCCTATAGGTAATGGTTCCAAATGATCTTTCTAACAAACGTAACCTCCAGAAGAGGCGGAGGAGCACCGGGTTCCTAATGGTGTAGACATGGTTTAAATGGAAAACCACGAGCTGAGAGTCCATCAAAACTACTAGATCACAGACATCCTGGGAGGCAGCTTTAGTCAGAAGACTGATGACTGCTTCATTTTCGACGATGTTATTAGTAGTGGGACCTAAACAAACCGCTCCCGAACTGACCAAATATTCAGCTGGGGAATAGAGAACCCAAGCAGTTGAGGCTAGATTCAAGGTGTGGTGGCAAGCACCATCAACGAAGCTATAGAAAGCCATCTGCATGACCAAAACATGGTATAAACAGATGCAGACACTAAAACTCAAAACCATCTTGAAAATACTAAAAGCACACTGAAATTCAATCAATATACATGTATACAAGATACCATCCAAGAAAACCTAAGCATAGTACCTTTCTAGGTACAACCCATTGCGAGGTTGCCCCAAAGGGATTCCGTCATAATCAACTAACTCATAAGCTCCTTTCTCTAACACCTTGGAAATAATGAAAGGTCCATACCACATGGACTCGAACTTACCCTTCCCTAGATTGTCATATCTCTGGTCATAATTCAAAACTAGGTCACCCTCATTGAATACATGAGGCTGGATGGATTTATCATACTGCACCTTGACGCATTTATTATGTTCCTCATTAGCCAAGGCAACATCTCTACAAGTCTCATCAAGGTTATTTAAGTACAAAAATATCTCTTCCTCTGTAGAAGTGTCTGGGAGAAGTTCAAAGGCAAGTTGTAAAGATGGAATCTGACATTGGATCGGCAAGACAGCTTCAAGTCCATAGACAAGTTGGGATGGCGTGAAACCAGTAGCTATTTTCATGGAAGTCCGGAAATCCCAAAAAGAAGAAAAAATAACGAGATGCCAATTGGATTTATGATCTCCAACCATCCGATGAAGCATAGTTTTCAAAACTTTGTTAATGGCCTCTACCTGACCATTAGCTTGCGGATAATATGGTGTAGAGTTTTCATGGTGAAAACCTAGCTTGACACTCAATTCCTCCATCATTTGATTACAGAAATGAGATCCATGATCAGTGACGATAGACTGCGGAACTCCAAATCTAGCTATGATATGATTGAACAAGAAGAGAACGATAGTCTTACTATCTTCTGCATATCTAGGCATGCCTTAGCCCATTTTGTGAAATAATCCACGGGTACAATGATGTAACCATGCCCCCCGGCTGAGGTAGGCTTACAATTCTTGAAGTCAATTCCCCATTTGGAAAAAGGGCCAATGGCAATGACGGGGTGAAGCAGAGCAGGATGGGTGCACATTTTGGGATAAAAAAGTTGGCAAGGTGGGCATTTCTGAATAGCCTCAAGACAGTCTTTGAAGACAGAAGGCCAGAAATAGACAGCGCAAAGGATTTTCTGGGCTGTAGCCATCCCAGATAAATCATCACCACATGCTCTATAGTGGCAATCATTCAACACGTGTTCGGCCTCCTCATGAGTGAGGCATCGCTGGAGAATGGAATCAATCCCATGTCTATACAAGGTATCATTTAAGATAAGATAGTATTTTGCATGGTACTGGATGCGGTGATGATCATCATGAGATAGATGTGGCTGAAAATGCTGGGTCTAGAGATAAATCAAAAAATCTCCATACCAAGGATCAGTAGTGCTAATTAGGAATAGGAATTCATCTGGAAATGAATCGCTGGGCTTAGATTCCATGGTAGCATAGGGAAGGTCACACATAAGCTCAGCAAAAACCAAGGATTTCTTTGATTGAGCCTTGGAAAACTCGAGATCGAACTCATGAAGGATGACGATCCAATGGGAGTACTTGCCCCCAAGTACCTGACGAGTCAGAATGTAGTACATCGAGTTCTGGTCTGCCAATACGGTGGTAGTGCGAAGGATAATGTAGTGACAAAATTTTTACACAGCAATGAATGTGGCCAAAGCTATCTTCTCCACATGTGAATAACAGGTTTTAGAATCAATAAGATTCTTACTGGCATAATAAATCACATGATCCTAACCGTGGAGATTGTCCTGCACTAAAACCATGGCGATGGTAGTAGCGGAGGCAACAATATACAAGAGAAAGTCCTTTGAATAATCCAGGGGCTGTATCATGGGTGGATGAGTTAGAGCATGTTTAAGACTATCAAAGGCACATTGGGCTTGGTAATCCCAGAAGAATGGAGTGTTCTTCTTGAGGAGACGCATATAAACGTGCGTTTTCTTAGCGAAATCTCACACGAAACGACGGAGAAAGTTTTCCTTCCCCTGCAAACTTTGGAGTTCAAGGATGTTGGTTGGGGCTGGTAGATTAATGATAGCGACAATCTTCAAAGGATCAATCCGAATGCCATCTTTGGATACCACAAAGCCAAGAAGACATCCCATCTCAATGCAAAAAACACATTTATGCGGATTGAGCCATATATTATAATGACGACATCTTAGGAATATGTCTCTAAGATGACCAGGATGGTCCTCCCGTCACTGTGAATGAGTAGGGAGGTCATCAAGGTACAGTTCAACAATATGTTTAATGTCATGAAACGCATAGGAGATCGCACACTGGAACATGGCTCCAGCATTTTTCAAGCCAAAAGGTAAATTCTTATATGCAAAGGTTCCCCATTGGAAAATGAATGCCATCTTATGCTGATCAGAGGGAAATATCTCAATCTGATTGTAGCTAGAGAAGCCATCCATGAATGAAAATATGACACTTCCAACACAGTTGTCGATAATCTGATCGATGTGCAAGGCAGGAAAGTTGTACTTGGGACAAACTTTATTTAAATCCCTAAAGTCGATGCAGACTCTAATGGTGACATGCTTTTTATTGACAGGCACAATGTTCGATACCCATTCCATCAGAGGTATAGGATATATAAAACCAACTTTCAAGAGTTTCTCAATCTTAGCTTTAATAGCTGCGGCCTTCCTAGGATGGACTTGCCTAATTTTTTTCCTGACAAGTCTAGCCGTGGGATAAGTTTTAATCTCGTGGACCACAATGGAAGGGTCAATCCCCAACATCTCTTCATAGGACCAGGCAAAAATATCACATAATTCCTTAAAAAGTGCCTTATATGCTTCAGATTCATCTGTGGAGCAGTTATGCCCAACATGAACATGCTCAATAACATCAGGCTTGGCTGATATGTCAATTGGGTTCATCTGAGTAATGTTACAAAGGTTTCCTTCAGTATCTGTGTCTTGCAACAATATAGGACTTTATGGAATGTTGACAATATCAGTAGGAAACAAGGATGCAAAATGATGGCTGCTCGAACTGGTATTGGGGAGGAACATGGATTTATGATGGTGATCCTCCCAAATGGGCTCAGCTGTATTCATGATCTCTATAATGGACTCGTCGGAAGGAAAAGTCTCGGAGAGATAATCTAGAATCGAAAGAGAGGGTTCTAACTAGTACGGTAAATGGTAAGGATCCGAAGCCACTAAATGAAGGTCATCAGTGTGATCATCATAACAAGTTTGAATGGTGTTATACATAGCTTCGTGCAGGCTCAACGAGGTAGAATCAACAACATTTGTGCCCCCAGGCTCAAAATCAAATGAGGAGATCATATGTACTGTCGCAGTTTCTGTGCTAGGAGGAGTAGAGGGAAAAATCCCCATAAGGGATGAATCCTTCAGCATACCTACCCCAATCAACTGGTAAGGAGGAGGGGAATGACCTAACATGGGCATGTTATTAGCCGTGGTAGTAGTAACATCTGGCGTACAGAAATCAAGCTGGTCAATGGTAAAAATTATCCCAAGATGCGGGAATTGGACCATTCGAAATACTGTTGAAGCAACAACAGACATAACATAGAACCAATTCCTTCCTAAAACGAGGTTATAATCCGAAGGGGCATCCACCACTTCTACTTGGATGGAAATGGTTTTTCCCTACAGCTCGATTGCGAGGGATGATATGAAACCATGGGGTTGGAAACCCCGTCCATCAAAGGCTTTAAGGGTCATAGGTGATGTAACAAGTTCAGGAGAGCCAAGAGCTTTGCAACAAGTCAGAGATAACACCGAGGTCGAGGCTCCTTCATCTACTACCATTCAAAAGACTTTATTTCCCACTACTTTTGTAATGATCTAAAAAGAAAGTTTATGTAGTAACCTAGGTTTATAGTTCTCAACATTGAAGTGAATCAAGTTAGTGTTAGCTGGGTCTAAAGCTCCTAAAGTTGTCAACAAGTTCTTGTGCTGTGTGGGGAAACTTTGGAGTACTTCTAGGGTAGAAATCACACAAGGTTCCTGAGTGAGATCTTCAACTACATTATAAAATTGAACAGATCGGGCATTGGGATTAAAGACAAACTTTCGAAGAGTACTCTTTGGTGGGCGCAAAATCATGTCGAGAGTAGGATTCTCAATAGACAAGGGAACAATAGATGAGGATTCCAGAGAAATAGTAGAGGGATATTTCTTTGAAGAAGATTGATCTTCTTTCTTATCTATGGGTTTATCATAATTTTGGCTTCGAGTTTGCAGATAGATGGTATCTGATGACATCATACGAATTTCCTCCGATGAACTAGAGTTACCCTGGTTAGACATGTGGTCTACCGGTTGTTGTTGAGAGGGAAAGGGATCCGTAACTACTGCAGGTGCGGGATTAGACTTTAGAAATTGGGAGATTTCGTCCCAATAGGGACACTCCTTCAAAAAGTGGTCACCACTGCATAACAGACAAGGATATTTAGCCTTCCTTTTCCCTTTGTTGTTATCATTATTGGTTGATCATGGGGTCTCCTGTTGGTTTCCAGGTTTTTTATTTTGATTTTTACCTTTATTTTTATTACTTTAGGTTTGAGTACTTTGAATAGAATTGACCTCGGTGGAAACTGTGGGAGTCGAAGGAATAGCGGTTTGGGTTTGCTTGGCAAGTTTCGCTGTGGATGGGGACAGGATTGAACCAACAATCCCATCAATAGGTACTTCTGTTGGTGGTTTGGTAGGGTCAGTGCTGGGGCGAGGAGCTTGAGGAATCAGGTCATAAAGAGTCCTGAATTGGGAATAGACCAAGTCTAGGTATTGAGCCTGACTAATAGCCTGCACTTCAGTAACAACACCGCCCATGGCCACATCTAGGGAAATAGGAGGCAACAAGGACTTAGTGAGCAAATCAACTAACAAATGATCCGGAATAGAGGCCTTAATAAGCCTTCTCCACCTTCTCCACTCATGAATATGATTAGACATGTGGGTGGAGGTGGTCTGTCACAGAGAAATTAAAAGTTCAGTGCCCATTTCATAATGGATAGGGAGTTGAAAGTGTGTAAGAAATACAGTTTCCAACGAGCCAAAATCCACAAATGAATGTTGTGGGAGTTCAATGTACCATTTTGTGGCTGTACCGGTCAAATTTCGCTGAAAGAGTCGTAACCAAATGGAATCAACCATGAGGGAGTTCGAGGAACACCACAAATGAAAAGTAATAAAATGGTTCCGCGGATCTTCACCCTGCTTCCCATTGAATTTCAGAATATCTGATGGTAACTTTACCAGAATGGGAGGTACGAGGGATTATATCAAATGGGATCAGTAATGGACTTGGACAAATCAGGTAATTCCAAAGTTGATAGGAAAGGTAACTGTCTATTTGGTTGCACAGACTGGTAATATTGATATGGCATATAATTATCAGTAGGGCCATAGGTAGAGTGATAAACATGTTGCTGTGAGGAAGAACCACCAGAGGATCCACCTATGGGGGATTGATTTTTAGAACTAGGACCTCTAGGACCACCAGGGCCTCCAGGAGGAGGACCACCAGAGCCACCGGGACCACCAGGACCACCAGGACCACCAAGAGGCAGACCACTAGACCTTCCGGAGCCTCTAGGAGGTGGAAAACCTCCAGAGCCACCAGAACCACTAGGTGGAGGGCCACTAGACCCTCCAGAGCCATAAGGAGGAAAGCCACCAGGTCCCCTAGGACCACTAGGACCCCCAGGACCATAAGGAGGAAAGTTTCTAGATGCTCTAGGACCATGAGGTCCCCCAAGGGGAGGACCTCTATAAGGTGGTCCTCCGACACCTCCTACAGTATGTATAGGTATCCCTCCCATGACTGGCATGTAAGACCAGTTGGGTTGCCCCCAAGGCGTAAAAGTGTTACTAAGGTATGGAATTCTAGCATGAGGTGTTCCTGTAGGATTGGATGGATGATTACCTACAGGTATCTGATAACCATAACCACTATAAGATTGAACGGTAATAGGTTGTACCCCCGAGGGATGACCTGAACTAGATGGGGGATTTACCACATTGGTGTGGGTGGGAGGGACAAAAATTGTATATGTTTCTATGTTAGAGGTCTTCCCTTGACTAGGTACAACTACAGTATCATATAAAATAGGTCGTGCCGGGGGTTTCCCCCCAGCATTCAAAGGTACCGGAGAAACAGGAATTGAGGGTTGAGTCCCAGATGCAAAAGACCTGGGAGGATTTGGAACAGACATAACATAAGAGGTGAGAGGCGTGGAAATTTGAACTGGATTGCGGGGTTTCAATGGAAAATCTATAATCGGTTCAACGGGTCTCATAGATTTGGCGAGTGAACGATATCCTCTAGGAACAAATGTGGATCTTGGTAGTGATGGACCTAAGATGTTATCTATTTGCTTATAAATATCCTATGCACGGAGGATAGCAGCACGATATTGCCTCTTTTCTTCTTCCAAGTCAGAAGAGATTGCATAGGTGCCAAATGAAGCAATGGATTGACCTACAGGGGTTTCCCAAAATGCAGCATCGGGATGAAAATCTGGGCGAACAACATCATCAACATGTCCTTCAATGGGAGGATGGAACGATGAATATTCCTGGGAAGGTTGTTGGACCAAGGGAGGCGAGTGTGAAGAATATGGTACTCCACTTTCCACCACCACATTATCTCCCACATGGGAGGTGGTAGCAGCTCCTTGGTCGATAGCTTCCATAGGATTTTCTCCTGAAACAGGAATAAAATCAGGTGGCAAGCCCCGTACTCTTCTAGACTGTCTTAAATCAGCCAGTTTTTACAGTTCCTATCTAACCTAGGGTATGAAAATCTAGAAAAAAAACACCAAAAGACTTCCCTACTCAAACTATAGGTCAAAACAAGCAGACTTAAAATGATAGGAGGAGTTCAAAAGTCAAGTCTCTCACTAGGATTGTCAAGAAGGTGCCACTTGCGATATACCTCGAGGGTACTGCATAGTAATCTCCCTGAATGCTTTTTTTGGTGTATGGCTCCAAACAACACGACCAAAGGGATTTTCTTAGATAGATAAGGTACCCTAGTGGGGTCTCCCAATATACTCAAGGTACGTGGGAGCTCAAATCGGTAGTAGTGCTATCTAATGCATAACCGTACACAAGGGGCCTTCCAATATGCAATCGAGAATGTGAAGTACCTTTCTACATACCTCAAGGGTACATGAAAGGCCATTTGATATACCGACGGTACGTGGAAGAACCACGCGAGTCTCGGAATGTAATGCTGACAAAATAATGATAGCTCCTACATTTTACGATGCCCGAACATGTCTCTAACCTATCACTCAAGTTACTACGTAAATTTTAACCTATAACTACCATTAATTTTAACTTGTACGGTTAGGTGAATGCATGATTTTTTGACAGAAAAGTAAAACCATGCAATATGCTTATGCAAATGTTCACTTTACCGTTCAATATGCCTACTTACGGGAGGGAAGAGAGTGTTTTTATTTTTGTTACAAAACCAAAAATCATTCTAATCAACAGTCATGAACATCAAATCAAAGACAAGCAAAACTTTTACAAACCAAATTGTTCTTTTCGAAATCAAAATGAGAAGGGTGAGAACCTCTTTTCCTAAAAGAGCAACGCCAAGCACACCTATATGCCAATGGACTCTAACTTTTCAAATTTCTCAAAAACATAAGCAAATCTAACTTAAAACTACATTTTTTAATTATTTTGATTGAGATAGTCCTATGCATGAGAGACGAAAGATCATAAAGGCCCTGAAAGCTTGTAAAGCCAATCAAAAAGCCCAAATCCAACGCTCAAATATGATGTCCTAATCTCAAGCAAAACTTTTCTTTTTGAAGGAAAGAAAAAGAAGGTTACTATGCAAGCAAGAAATGAAATCTAGAAGCTAATCTAGTGTTCTTCTTTCAGCATATGCAATGAAAAGAGACTTCAATGAGCACCCTAACTTTCAGAAAACAAGAAATCCTTCTTTAAGCACAACCGACAAGAAAGAAGTGGATGAACAATAAAAAAGACTAAACAAACTTTTGAAATTCCACTCAAATCAATCTTAAACCATCAAAGTAGCAAGCCACACACATCAGATTCAATAACACAAGTCTGATAACATAACTGGAAGCAATCACAATTCCAAATTTTTACAAAGAAAAATGAGGAAAAAGAGTTTTGGACTAATGCCTACCTGGCACCGCACTTCGTAGGTGTTGACAGAGCGTTTCCAAGATAGCACCGCTCCTTGCAAACCAGATATAGGTAGTGGCACCGTTTACTGTTCACTATGTTCAGGCGGTGGCACCGCTCCTCATACAAAGCATGGACACGGTTCCCTGTAAATGGATAAAACAAAAAAGAGAACAGTGGATCAGATTAGAAAATACTAGATCAAGGAGAATACTGTCGAATTGAATGTGGTAAGAGAGTATAAAAAACTGAAATGACTCAGATCTGAATAGATCTGGAAATTTCAAACCCAAATAATACAAATCAAAAAGTAGATATGACGAAAAGAGTTGAAGAAAATGGAGCCTGGATTCGGATAAGAGTTGTATACTGAGGAAGATTAGAACAAATGAATACTATTCCCCAGTATGGTCACCAGATTTGTTAGCTGGAATATTTCACCTCCTGCGGACAACAAGGTGTTCCACTGGTCTGAATGGTTCAGATCTAGAACAAATAGATCATAGAGTCTGATAACTCTTCCTAGAAGCTATAGATATCTGGAATACACGGATTTGACAGTTCACCTACGTACCTGCAATCAAGTTCAACACAAAACAGATCAAAGCAACCAGAATATGATCTACTAATCTATGCTAGTGACTAAGGAATCTAGCAATATATATCTGAAATCAAACATCAACAATATATATGGGACAGAAAATCAACTTGCATTAGAAATATGAAGAATTTTACAACCAAGCCTTGGTGTTGACATGCATCTCCATGAAACCAGCTCTTCATCCCCAAAAGCTCTGACTCTAGCTCTCTATGCTCTCTCCAAATGATCTTGGGCCAATAACCAATCCAACAGCATAACAATACCTTCAATGTTCTCCCCTCAACCATGGCTATGAGCTCATATTTATAGGGATTTAATGGATAGAGATGGTTGAGAAATTAGTGGGTGAGGTGGCCTCTAAGATCTTAGGATGAGGGATGTCAAGCTCAACCAACCCACAACAGTAGGGATAAGGAAGTACACAAGGCTTATCGTCTACAAGCCTCGAGAAACTTCTCTTTTTCCCTTTTTACCCAGGGTACTGTGCTTCTCCTTCTATGACAGAGTAGTTCTGGTAATAACCGCCTATGGACCAAGGGTAATAGGTGGCGGCACCGTTTATGGAACACAGATGATGGGCGGTGCGAGTAGGGGTACTGCTCCTGGATAAAGGGGCATACACGGTGCTGGGAATTTGTATGACAGATTGATGAAAAACCATTTAGTTTCCACTCCAGAAGCTGGGATTCAGGGCAAGTAGGTATGTCAAATGTCTTATCACATGATGGTGACAGGATTTTGGTATAACAATAACTAAGGATTATTATGCATACACATCCTCACCCTATAATATCAATTGGGTCAAGGCATGGATCTAACCATAAAATATCAAATATGTGAAGACGCAAAGAGTAAGAGACAACTATAATTAAGTCTTATATTAAATTTACTATATAAGTCTTGAATTAACACTTTCAGTGGAGATTTGACACATTGGATTGTTGTGATATTCCTGTCACTCCTTACCAATGTGATTGCAAGGCATTCTTTGAAGGTGAAGTCCATAATTTAAGGACATCTTCCTCATTATCATGCCTTTTGGCAAGACAATGAGGGCAGTGGCCTGCATCAGCATGGAAAATGGTTTTGACATAGAGGTATACACATTAATTGTTTTCATTAAATTTCCTACCTGTGACTGCCTATTCATTGAATTGTGGACTAGTACAAAACATAACAAATTTTAGAGCCACGAGCCCTTAATTACTCACACCTAGAACTTTCTCAAATCTAGCCATTAATTAACTTATTTTGGTGTTTTGGTTCAATTTAAAAGGAAAATTGTTGAGACAAAGACATGCAGTGAGATTCAAGGCTTTAGTTGACTTAGTATTGATTCCATTGCCCCTCCATCCAATGCCTATATGCTATCACGACAAGTGTTGAACAACAAAGTTTGATGCCACGACCCTGGTTATGCTAGCGTTGATAACTTGCTTGGTATGTAGGATTTTTTTTAATGTTTTCAGAGTTGTGTATTATTATTTCTTAGGTTCCCAATCCACATCATTCTTACATCTCTCAAGCTTGGATTATTTCCCTCTCTCTGGTTGAATTAATTTATTGGTTAGTTATATATATATGTTTTTTGGTTATAGGTTTATTATAGCCTCGTTTTTCTTAGGGGATTCATGTTGTACATAGTTAACACTAAGTAATTCTCTCATGGTTTTAGATTTTCTTCAAGACTATATCTAGTTACGACATCGTGCACTATGCATAAGATCACACGAATGCACCAATATGTTTATCACATAGTCTAATTAGTTTTTCTGTATAATGAAGTGTGCTCCAACTCGAAAAAATACAATATTATAGAATAGTTGTTATGTTACTGAGCTGTAAAATTAATGTTACATATATGACAAATTAATGTGTTCAAAATATTTTTTATTGAAAATATATCATTTTTTCATGTAGTTATTAAGTAATGCTCAATTGTTTAAAATTGTAAAACATTGGAAGATAAATATTTATTTTTTGCATTTTTTTGTGAAAGGAGTTAATTTATACTTGTTAATTGAAGTAAAATTATTTATATTTCTCTTCATCTTTGAAGGGATCGACCAAGAATAAATTCCCTTCCAATTAAAATTAAGACCCACTCTTCAAATTTGATCACTTATCCAAACCGATAACAAAACACCTCTCCATTCACCATTCGGCAAGTTGACAAGACAAGTGTCGAAACACTATTTGATAGGGAGACAAGGAATGTTCTAAGATGATGTCTCCATTGAGAACGCATCCAGCGTAATTATATGCCAAGGTGCCAAGGTTGTATTATAGTGTGGAGACTGGTTATATTTTTTAATGAACATAGAAATACCTAAAAGACCATTAATTGTGTTGAAATATTTAACTTCGCAGAATATTCTATGGTATTTTACTATTGTAATTTATTTGGATATATTTTATTCCTCTCAGAGGATGTTACTATTATATTTGGTCATCATAGAGTCATGAGGTAAAACATCCTTTGTAAGTTGTGTCAATATAACCCTACAGAAAGTTATATTATATCGTTTTGAGTCTTCCTAGGTAAGTCGACAAAGTTAAGTTTGTTGGGGTCGACCTAGTTAGTGAAAAAGTCAAGTGGAAGATAAAGTATAAATAGGAGTGGTGTGCTCCTCATTCGGAAACACACGCTCCCTTGTGTAATTCACATAGGAGAGAGAGAGAGAGAGATGCAAGGAGAAGGAGCACTTGGTTGGGGTTTTTTATTTGTACTTTTGATCATCTATGTTGAGGAAGTTTTGTTGGGTTTTCTTCCCCTAGAGGGCTTCCTAAGAATAATCTATGTCTATCTTGTGATTGTGTTTCTTTTAGTGATCTTGTATATGATATTCTTGTGAAATTGAATTGGATGATAATTTTATCTATCTTATCATATTGAATCTTAGCATGGTATCAAATATAGCCTAAATAGGACAACTTTCACAAGGTGAAACTCTCTCTCTCTCTCCTCCCTCTCAAAAGAAATTAGGTTTTTTTTCAAAGCTGGAATTTTGAAAATCTGATTACATAGAAAGTTGTGCCTCTCTAGGGAACATCTATTGATCCCTAGATCAAATTTTTGAGCGGGAATATCTCCAAGAAATTCAAACCCTAATTTGAATTTGGATAAAAAAAATGCAGAAAATTATAAAACCATAAAACTATAGAAACTACAGCTCATAATTTCACAAGTCAATTTTGAGATGTAAAAATTTGAATCTCTAGAAACCAAGTGTACCGATCAATTCACCTCAGTTAAATGCATATTTTGGTAAAGATGGTTTTGAATTTTGAGAAATTTCATTTTTTGGTGAGCTCTTGGATAAGATGGCCCTAAGAACTAAGATTGAGGATAAGCTAGAAGGCATAGAGATTTTTCTGGCATGGAAAATGAAGATTGCTCTCATTCTTGAAGAGAACTATATTTCCAAATACATCAGGGAAGAAATTGCAGAACCTACAGAGGATGAAGCTAAGGAGAAGCACAAGAATGAACTAATTTGGGAAATGAGGGTCATTGTTGACTCTATCAAAGACCACTTGATTAATCAAGTGTCATCCAAGAAGACCTCGAAGGAGATGTGTGATTTCATAGCAAAAATGTATGAAGGAAGTAATGTCAATATAAAGATGAATTTGAGAACTCAACTGAAGAGTACCACAATGTGCCAAGGAGAATCCATCCAAGATTACTTCACAAGGGTCTCCCAGTTTAAGGAGAAACTAGAAGCCATTGGAGACTCCCTTGATGAAGATGAGCTAGTTATGATTTCTCTCAATGGTCTCACTAGACCTTGGGATTCATTCATCGAGACTATGTGTGTTATAAAGGAAAGCATGAAATTAAACATTGTATGGGAAGATTGCAGCCAAGAGGAGGCTACAATAGACAATAGAGAAGATCTACTTAAAGAATACGATAAAGCCCTAGCCACCCATACCAAGAGAGGAATAATTAAATCTAACTTCAAAGGAGAAGAGGAAACAATTGAAGAAGAAACTACTCCAAAGGACAAGAGGAAACAATCCAAGAAGAAACTACTCTGGATTTCAATGTTTCTGTTATCCCTAAAGTTGAACCTAGACTACGGGATTCAAGCTTAAGGAAATCTTTGTTTGAAAATGTAAAAATCAAATGAAATCAAATTAAAAACAAAAGCTGGTATCAAACCAGGGCTAATGGAAACTCATAGTACTAGAAGGCACTAGGATAGTATTACTTGTTTGTACAGCTTACACAGTTCTGGTATAACATCAAAACATCACACAATTTACAATAAACATAGCTACTATATGTCACAGATTGGTAAATACAGGCATTTATACAAAAATCAAAGCATTTAAATGAAGGCTGGTATGAATCAAAGCTGCAGGAAAATCAAACAGATACTGTATAACATGAAATCAATCACAAAGTTCAAAATCCAGGTACTATGATCCTAAATCATGAAGTGAAACTGTCAATGTTTGTAAAAATAAAAAGATAACTGTTGTCTCACGATAAGAATTATTGTAATGGAATATGAATGACCATATACATAACAGAATTATCAGAGAGACAATTTATATAACACAAGGACAAATCATCATCAAGTTTATTCAAAACTAGAACCTGTCATTGAAGCTGCAAAATGCTCATGCTACACAGGTGTGCTTACAAATGATCAAGCATTCCTCCCAAAACTGCCAACCTACAGTCCCTTGCGTTCTCCTGAAAGGAAGAACTCTCTCTTCTCTGCTCAGTCGAGACCTTAGCTGGGACCTCCCCCTTTTACATTGAACAATTCTCGAATTTATATCAATTACATCAACTAACTAGTTACAAGAAATTTGAAATTATTTGGTCCTCTGCCTCTTCGATGAAGTCTGCCACCTATCAAGTTAGTTGCTGAAATGATGATTCGATGCTTGGAAATTTGGAAACCAGTGAACTTTAACAGCCATCTAACATAAAAATAATTCTTTGTTTTTAGGTGTCTGCCATCTGTATCATTATATGCTTAAATGCTGCTGGGAAGATATTGACCAAATCCCTAATAGTCTGGGGATGATTAACTCAACTCCTTCAAATCTGGAATCATTGGCAGCGCTGTCAAATGTGAGGTAGAAATGTTCCTAATTTCATCTCGGTAATAAACCTAATGTGCTTGAGGCAGGCGGTAGTCTTGCCACTATACTTTTATTACCAGATCAATCTCTTCCTTGATGGAATGAATGTGTGTCGTTATAGCTTTTTCATGTTCCCATTGTTTTGTAAACTTTTCCTTTAAAAGACCTGCTCTGTTTCAAGATGAGTTAACCTATCTTTTGAAGCCTTATCTGTATCATTCGTGAGAGAAAGTCTCTCCATATCAAGTTTCAATACAGCACGATTAATTTCATCTAGAGCAGTGGGCTTCAACGTGATTTCCATTTTCAGTTTTGCTGCTACCTCATCTACAAAATCAATAGCTTTATTAGGTAAGAAATGGTCACTAATGCAGCGGTCTGCAAGAATTGCTATTTCCACAAGGGCATTGTCAGAGATCCGAACACCATGATGCAACTCATATCTTCCACGTAGACCATGGAGAATAGAGACTGTATCCTCCACTGACGGTTGGTTAACATAGACTTGCTGGAAACAATGATCTAAAGCTGGATCGTTCTCAATATATTTGCAATACTCATCAATTGGATGGAAAATTTCCTTTTGACTAATGACACGCTTGTATATCTTCTCATGAAATAACAATCATCGGCAACTGGTGCATCGCTGTCCAGCAGTCCCAACTGCAGTAAACAAAACAGATCGTACAACCATTGCTAAGTCTGTATCTTCCATTACTATAAGGGCATTGTTTCTACTAAGCTCGAGCAAACACTTCCCAAATCTTGTGTTGACTAGATTCTGAACAATCTGTCCAACCTTCGTGCTTCCAGTAAAAGAGACCAACGGGGTTCTTCTATCCTCAGCTATCGCTTACCCAATATTACAATTTCACCTCTCTTTGGTGCAGGAGTTTGCATCCATATCTTACGAGCTTTAGCACAGGTTCTCAAGCTATCATCATACTCTTCAATAGAAGCTTCAATTACCATTGCTATTGGCTGGTTATTGAAAGGCTTTACTGCCATTGTCTTGCCTTGTTCCACGAACATGGTGTGTGCCTGGGCGTATGCTAATGTATATATTCTTTCTCATTCTTTCTCTGGCCTCTTTTGCGTGGATCATCTATATTCTTTTTGTTCATCACATGAACATCTTCAGCACCGCTTCCAGACAGAGTTGTCCATGTATGTGCAGTTGATGCACTTACACCAGCACAAGAGCTTGTGACCATATACTCAGATAACTTGAGTATGCTCTTTCTTCCTTCAGGGCTAGGTATAACCCCAAGGTCCCTTGCTAGGATATTGCTAGCCAAGACATTGGCCAGACGCTCACATTGTCTCTGCAGAGTTGCTATCCATCGTTTTGCACCGAAATCCATACCAGAATTTACCAGCTGAGGATAGATATGGTGCACTGCTCTATCATCAGCTTCAACATGCTCTACCCAAGTCACCTTAAAATAGCTATTGGGCATCTCTTGAATGAGACAACCGGATGGTCGCCTTCGACATCTTATCACTGAAGAAGAATTCCCTCGTAAAATGTCCAGGGAGACATCAACAATATCCCATATTGAGTCTGAATGTTGCTTGCAATATCTGATGAAATAATTCTCTCGGGTAGGCACTAGTGGAGAGGGCACTTGAAACTCTGCATGCATCACTTGCAAAGCACCATTGTAGTTGCCTGCTACGCCTGTTGAAAGCACATCCACAGTGAAAGGGGCGTGATACAATGCCAGGAAACATGCTTGACCATTAATTCACATCCATTAGTGTCTCAACAAGATTCATAGCATTCATGATTACAACAGTAGTCTCTCGAGATGATTCAGCCTTTAATCCATCTGGCCTTGGACCTATGCCTTGAGGAAAGTTGTAACTCTGCTACCAGTAAGTAAAATACTTCCAATTTGGATAAATGCTGCAAGCTATAAGAATTCACCATGTAACATTTACTTTATTGCACGTACATGGGCTCATGGCTCATGAATGAAGCTTTTAATGATTTTTAGGTAATGAAAGAAACCCTAGTGAGGATCAATCAGACATAAAATATAAAACACAGCAAAATTAAAACAATAAAAACCAACCATAGTCAAAAAATTTAAAAATAAACAGGTGAACAACCCTAGAGATAACAGTTTCAATTGTGACAAGCTAGGACACGCTGTTAGAAATTGTCCATTGAAGAAAGAAAAATACAAGAAGAGGAACAACAACAAAAGACAACATGCACACCTAGATGAAGATGAAGATGAAGAAGGAACTCAGAGAAAACAAAGAAAAGAATAAGCTTCATAAGAGTATGTACTATTATCTGCACTCTCTGGGTCTATAATACCTGGAGAAGATAGAAGGCTTATTGATAGTGGTGCTTCAAATAACATGCAAGGGAAGAAGTAAACTCAGTCAATTATTGAAGAGAAGAACTATGCTCAGAAAGTATCATTAGGAGATGACTATCAATACCCTATCAAAGGAATTGGTAACGCAAGCTACAAGCTTGATTTTGGAACTCCCATGAACATGAAGGAAGTATTATATGTACCAGGTTTGAAGAATATTTTACTTGATTTCCCAACATTACATAAGAAAGGATATAGGGTTGCATTCATATATAGACAAGTACTTATGTGGCCTAAAGTAAAATCAATTGAAGAGGCAATTGCCATTAGTGAAGAAGGAGGCTTATATAAACTCAAGGGACATTAAGAAATAACCATTTTTCATGAGGCCACTAGCCCAAGTGAATTATGGTGTAGGAGGCTTGATCACATCAACTACAAAGAAATACCCAATGTGAGCAAAGTAGTGATGGGATTACTAGATTTAAAGATCGATCATGAAGGTATTTGAAAAGGATGTGCAAAAGGAATGAATATCAAGAATCCATTTATGAAGAGTGAGACAAATACAAAAGGTACGTTGGAATTAATCCATTCAGATGTATGTGGTATAGTTCCCTCCACATATTTAAGTGGCTATGAATATTATATTACATTTATTGATGACTATTCAAGAAAGACCTGCATATATTGCTTGAAAGCAAAGGATGAAGTATTTGGAAAATTCAAAGTCTTGATAGAGAATCATTTAGAAAAAAGAGTCAAGATACTCAGAAAATACAATGATGGAGAATATACTTCAAAATATTTTGAATCATTTTGTAAATAAGTTGGAATCAAGAGGGAACTAACTATTCCCTACAATCCTCAACATAATGGTGTTGCGGAAAGAAAGAATTAGAGTATTATGGAAGCAGTGAAGACAATGATACATTATCAATATCTTCCAATGTATTTATGGGCTGAAGCAGCAAGGCCGCCAATTTATGTACAAAATAAATAATCCCATAGTGCCCTTAGATTCAAGACTCCAGAAGAAATGTTTAGAGGAAAGAAGCCTGAAGTGATCCACCTCAATATATTTGGTTTCCTAGTATATGTTCACATACCAAAAGAAAAGGGTACTAAATTGGACCCTTCCAGAAAGAAGGGAATAATTGTTGGATCCTATGAAGTCGCCAAAGCCTTTAGAATATACATTCTAGGATCTGATCACATAGATATTGGTAGATATGTAGAATTTGACAAAGAAGCAACTCTTAAGAGATCTAGAAAGTGCCAGCATGAAGAAGCATATTAAGAAGATGTACCTCCCGGAAATTATAAGCTTCACACTCCCCCAAAGATGAAACACTAGAAGACCGTGATATACCACAACCTCAAGAATGTACCACTATGAATATGTCATGAAAGAGAAATCCTTCGAGGGAAATATAAATTATATAATAAGCAGAGAAGTATGGAGCTCCAGAAGGATCCAAAATAGTAAGCAAGAAGCCAAATCCAGTTTCTAGTTATGTGGCTTTGATGCGTGATCTTGTAGATCAAGAATCTACCAGTTATGAAGAAGTTATACAGAAGAAAGAATGGGTAGAATAAATGATGAAAGAATACCAAATAATAATAAAGAATGGTGTTTGGGATATAGTTCTCAAACCATAAGGAAAAATTGTGGCATCTTCCAAGTGGATCTACAAGATAAAGCATGCGACCGATATAAGTATTGAGAAATATAAGGCAAGGTTTGTGGCTAGAGGATTATATTAGAAACATGGACTTGATTATAAATAGACATTTGCACCAGTAGAAAGGTACACTTCCATTAGACCCATCATGGCACTTGCATCCATGATGATGTGGAGTTTACACTAAATGGATGTGAAGACAACTTTCTTGAATGGTGTTATTGAGTAAGAAGTGTACATAGAACAACCACATGGATTTGAAGTTGAAGATAGACCAGCTCACGTATGCAAGTTGAAGAAGCCTTTGTATGGATTGAAGCAAGTTTCCTAGAGCTTGGTATGGAAGGATAGATAATGTTTTGACAATCTTGGACTTTACCAAAAGTAAAGATGACCCTAACCTATACTTTAAAGTTATGGATGAGGAACCTGTCATATTATTGATGTATGTGGATGATTTATTTCCCACAAGAAATGAGAAACATATTGTAGAGTGAAAGAAGAAGATCGTTGAAGAATTTTAGATGAAAGACCTTGGATTGATGCACTATTTTCTAGGTTTGGAAGTATGGCAGAACCCAGAAGGAATCTTTCTCAAACAGGGAAAGTATGGCATGGAAATAAATAAATATTTGATATGTTGGAATGTAAAGCCATGGCCACACCCATGGACACCAACCTGAAGTTGTTAGTTGATGAATCGTCATATCTGGTGGATGTGACTTGGTAAAAAAAAAATATTGGGTTGTTGACGTTCTAACGAGTTCCAGAACAGATATATGCTTTGTGGTGAACACCCTGAGTCAGTATCTAGTTGATCCTAGACATGTTCACCTGGTAGCTGCAAAGCATGTGATGAGGTACCTGAAAGGTACGATATAAATTGGTCTATACTATGTTGGAGATCATGACTACAAATTGTATAGCTATACAGATGAATATTGGGATGGAAGTGTCTCAGACAGGAAGAGCACCTCAAGTGTATGTTATTGTCTAGGATCCACCATGATCTCATGGTTTATAAGGAAGCAGTACAGTGTTTCTCTTAGCACAGCTGAAGGAGAGTATATAACAACTTGTTCTGCTATTTGTGAAGGTATCTAGATTTGAAAATTGATGTCATGTCTATTTGACCTAGAGTTGGATACGACAGTGATTCTATGTGACAACTAGAGTTGTATAAATATGACGGAGAACCCAGTGTTCCATGACAAGTCAAAGCACATAGAAATCTAGTATTTTTACATATGAGATATGGTATAGAAGTGAGTTATAAAGATCCAGTATGTGAGCACCAATGAGAAAGTTGTTGATGTATTGACTAAACCTCTATCTTGAGTGAAGTTTGAGTACTTCTGTGACAAGCTTGGTGTGGATTGAAGGGACCTTCCTAAAAAAGGGGCGCAATGATGATGATGTTTCAGTGGGATTGTATCATTCATGGAAATCAGTCCTAAAGTGACCCTCAAAATTTTGTCTTTGTGATGTGGTTGGGATTGTATCATCCCTGGACGTTAGTCCTAAAGTGATTTGTATAATTTTGTCTCCATGATGTTGTTGGGATTGTATCATCCCTGGACATTAGTGCTGAAATGATCCACATACTTTTGTCTCCATGATGTGACTGTGATTGTATCATCCCTGGACATTAGTCCTAAAGTGATCCACAAAATTTTGTCTCCATGATGTGGTTGGGATTGTATCATACCTAAACATTAGTCCTAAAGTTATCCACATACTTTTGTCTCCATGATGGGGTTGGGATTGTATTATCCTTGGACATTAGTCCTAAATTGATCATCATATTTTTTCTCAGTTAGGATATAATTCCAAGGATGTTGAAAGTTATGTTGCTGCAAATGATGTTTTTGCTGATCAAAAGATCAATTTTGTTGTAGATGATTGAGTGATCGAGTGCTACAGATGATGAATATCAAAGATGAATACTCTGTGTTGTAGAAGATGATGCTCTAGTACTGAATATGTTGAATATGTTTCAGTAACTGCTCAAGTTTCTGATGTTGTTGAAGAAAACTTCTAATGATTTACAGATGTATCATCTTGATGTTGTTGATGGTGCTCTCTCTCCTCGATCCTATAGTTGATATTTCTCTTGTTAGTAAAATACCCTTCTTGTTAAGGGGAAGTGTTGAAATATTGTAACTTTGCAGATGTTTTACTCCTCGGTTGGGATGTTACTATTGTATCTGATCATCATAGAGTCATGAGGTAAAACCTCATTTGTAAGTCGGGTCAATAGAACCCTCCAAAAAGTAATATTATATTGTTTTGAATCTTCCTAGGTAAGTCGTCCCGGTTAATTTTGTTGGGGATGACCTAGTGAGTGAAAAAATCAAGTGGAAGATAAAGTATAAATGGGAGTGATGTGCTCCTCATTTGGACACACACACACACTCACTTGTGTAATTCACATAGGAGATAGATAGATATATATATTTCTGCAAGGAGAAGGAGAACTTGTTTAGGGTTTTGTCTTTGTACTTTTGATCATCTATATTGAAGAAGTTTTGCTTGGTTTTATTCCCCTAGAGGGTTTCCAAGGATAAATATGTGTCTATCTTGTGATTGTGTTTCTTTCATTGATCATGTATATGATATTGTTGTGAAATTGAATTGACTACTAATGTTATCTATCTTAGCATATTGAATCTTAACAAATTGTCTCTGATTTGGTCACCTGAATCCTAAAGATGGATGGTGACATCCTAAGGGACTAGTTTGGTGAAGGGAATCACATTGCACCCGGTAGTGTTAAAGCATAGAATGCAAGTGGTGAGGGATTGTGAAGTTTGTTTCTCAATTTTTTAAGGGGGAGTGTTGAAATATTGTAACTTTGAACAATATTCTATTGTATTTTATTGTTTCAATTTATTCAAATATGTTTTATTGCTCGGTTGGGATGTTACTATTGTATTGGTCATCATAGAGTCATGACATAAAACATGCTTTATAATTTAGGTCGATAGAACCCTCCAACAAGTAATATTATATTGTTTTGAGTATTCCTAGATAATTCAGCCTAGTTAAGTGTGTTGGGGATGTCCTAGTTAGTTAAAAGTCACGTGGAAGATAAAGTATAAATAGGAATGATGTGCTACTCATTTGGACACACACACTCACTTGTGTAATTCACATAGGAGAGAGAGAGAGATATCTACAAGGAGAAGGAGCACTTGTTTGGGGTTTTTTCTTTGTACTTTTTATCATCTATATTGAGGACTTTTTGTTGGGTTTTCTTCCCCTAAAGGGTTTCCCAAGACAAATCTATGTCTATCTTGTGATTGTTTTTTTTTTTCAGTGATATTGTATATGCTATTATTGTGAAATTGAATTGAATTCTAATTTTATCTATCTTAGCATATTGAATCTTAACATGGTATCAGAGCTAGCCTAAATAGGACAATTTGCACAAGGTGAAACTCTTTCTCTCCTACCTCCGACAAGAAATTAGGGTTTCTGTAAAAGTTGGAATTTTAGAAATATGATTACATAGAAAGTTGTGCCTATCCAAGGCACATCTATTGATCACTAGATCGAAATTTTTGAGTGGGTAGATATCTGGAAAAGTCAAACCCTAGTTTGAATTTGGACCAAAAAAATGCAAAAACCAGAAAACTCTAGAAACTACAGATCATAATTTTGCAAGTCAATTTTGATAGGTGAAAATTTGGAATCTCCAAAATGCAAGTGTACCAGTCAATTCACCTCAGTTAAGTGCATCTCCTGGTAAGGCCGGTTTTGTATTTTGAGAAATTTCATTTTTTGCTGACCTCTTGGATAAGATGGCCCCAAGCACTAAGCTTGAGGATAAGCTAGAAGGCATAGAGAATTTTTGAGAATGGAAATATAGGATTGGTCTCATTCTTGAAGAGAAATTTATTTCCAATATATCAAGGAAGAAATTGCAGAACCTGAAGAGGATGAAGCTAAGGAGAAGCACAAGAAGGACCTTATTAGGGAAATGATGATCATTGTTGATTCTACCAAATACCACTTTATTACTCAAGTGTCATTCAAGAATACACCAAAGGAGATGTATAATTTCGTATCCAAAATGTATGAAGGAAGGAACATCAATAGAAAGATGAATTTGAGAACTCAACTGAAGAGTACTAAGATGTGCGAAGGAGAATCCATCTGAGATTACTTCTCAAGGGACCCCAATTCAAGGAGAAAATAGAATCCATCAGACACTCCCTTGATGAAGATGCACTAGTTATGAATGCTCTCAATGGTGTCACAAGACCTTGGGATTCATTCATATAGAATATGTGTGTCAAAAAGGAAAGTATGAAATTCAACATTGTATGGGAATATTGCATCCAACAGGAGGTTACAATAGACAATAGAGAAGATATACCTAAAGAAGATGATCAAGCCCTAGACACCCATACCAATAGAGGAATAAGTAAATCTAAATTCAATAAGGGAATCCACAAGGAGTCTCAACATCCCAAGAAGTTCCAAAGGAAAAGAGGAAACAATCCAAGAAGAAACTACTCCAACTTTCAATGTTTCAATTGTGACAAGATATGACACATTGTCAGAAATTGTCCATAGAAGAAAGAAGAATACAAGAAGAGGAACAAAAAAAAACATCATTCAAACCTAGATGAATATGAAGATGCATAAGAAAAGGAAGAAGGACCTTAAATAAAACAAGCAAAATAAGAAGATGCAGGAGTATGTACTATTCTCTGCACTCTCTGGGTCTATAATACCTAGAGAAGATCTATGGCTTATTGATAGTGGTGCTTCAAAGAACATGAAAGGGAAGAAGAAAACTCTATCAAGAATTGAATAGAAGAACTCTCCTCAGAAAGTATCATTAGGAGATGACTATCAATACCCTATCAAAGAAATTGTTGAAGCAAGCTACAAGCTTGATTCTGGAACCCCGATGAAGATGAAGGAAGCATTATATTTACTAGGTTTGAAGAAGAACTTATGTTATATCTAAGCATTAGATAAGAAATGATATAGGGTTGCATTCATATATGGACAAGTACTTATGTGGCCCAAAGGAAAATCAATTGAATATGCAATTGTCATTGGTGAAGAAGAAGGAGGCTTATATAAATTGAAGGGACATTAAGAAACAACCCTAGTTCATGAGACCACTATCCCAAGTGAATTATGGCGTAGGAGGCTTGATCACATCAACTACAAAGCACTACCCCATGTGAGCAAAGTAGTGACAGGATTACTATATTAGAAGATCAATCATGAAGGCATTTGCAAAGGTTGTGCAAAAGGAAAGAATGTCAAGAATCCATTTATGAAGAGTAAGGAAAACACTAAAGGTACGTTGGAATGAATCCATCAAGATGTATGTGGTACAATTCCCTCCACATCTTTAAGTGGTTATGAATATTATGTTACATTTATTGATGATTATTCAAGAAATACATGGATATATTTCTTGAAAGCAAAGGATGAAGTATTTGGAAAATTCAAGGAATTCAAAGCCTTGATAGAAAATAATTTAGAAAGAAGAATCAAGACACTTAGAACGTACAATGGTGGAGAATATACTTCAAAATATTTTGAAGCCTTTTGTAAAGAATTTGGATTCAAGAGGGAAATAACTACTCCCTACAATCCTCAACATAATAGTGCTGTGTAATGAAAGAATAATACCATTATGGAAGCAATGAAGACAATGATACATGATCAAGATATTCCAATGTATCTATGGGCCGAAGCAGCAAGGATGACAATCTATGTACAAAATAGATAATTCCATAGTGCCCTTGGATTCAAGACCCCAGAAGAAATGTTCACATACCAAAATAAAGAAGAACAAAGTTGGACCCTTCCAGAAAGAAGTGAATATTTGTTCAATACTGTGAAGTCTCCAAATCCTTCAGAATATACATTCCACAATTCAATCACATAGATATTGGTACATATGTAACATTTGAGAAAGAAGCAGCTCTCAAGAGATCATAAAAGTGCTAGCATGAATAATTGTATGAAGAAGATGTACCTCCCATAAATGTAGAAGTTGCACCCTGCCCCAAAGCTGAAACACCAGAAGACCATGATATGCTACAACCTCAAGAACCTCCCACTATGAATATGTCATGAAAGAGAAATACTTATTGGGAGAGATAGATTATACAAGAATTAGAGAAGTATGGAGGTGTAGAAGGATCCACAAGAGTAAGCAAGAAGAAAATGTCATTTTCCAGTTCTGTGGCTTTGATGTGTGATCTTGTACATCAAGAACCTACCAGTTATGAAGAATCGATATAGAAGAAAAAATGTATAGAATAAATGACGAAAGAATACCAATCAATAATGAAGAATGATGTTTGGGATATAGTTCCCAAACCAAAAGGAAAAAGTGTGGTATCTTCCAAGTCGGTCTACAAGATAAATCATGCATCCAATGTAAGTAATGAGAAATACAAGGAAAGGTTTGTGGCTAGAGGATTCTCTCAGAAAGATGGAATTGATTATAAAGAGACATTTGCACCAGTAAAAAGGTACAGTTACATTAGAACCATCATGGCGCTTGCATCCATGATGATGTTTAGTTTACACCAGATGGATGTGAAGACAACTTTCCTTAATGGTGTTATTGATGAACGAGTGTACATAGAACAAACACATGGATTTGAAGTTGAAGACACATTGGATCATGTATGCAAGTTGAAGAAGGATCTGTATGGATTGAAGCAATCTCCTAAAGCTTGGTATGGAAGGATAGATGGGTTTTTGACGAGATTGGAATTTACCAAAAGTAAAGATGACCCTAAACTCTACTTTAAGGTTATGAATGAGGAATCTGTTATATTATTGATGTATGTGGATGATTTATTTTTGACAGGAAATGAGAAACATATTGTAGAGTGGAAGAAGAAGCTCGCTGAATAATTTGATATGAAAGACCTTGATTGATGCACTATTTCCTAGGTCTGGAAGTATGTAAGAAGCCAAAAGGAATCATTCTCAACTATGGAAAGTATGGTGTAGAAATCCAAAAAATATTTGATATGTTGGAATGTAAATCCATGGCCACACCCATGGACACCAAACTAAAGTTGTTAGCTGATGAATTGTTAGAGTTAGTGTATGTGACTCAGTACAAACAAATTATTGGGTCATTGATGTATCTGACGAATACCAGATCAGATATATGCTTTGATGTGAACACCTTGAGTCAGTATCTAGTTGATCCTGGACATGTTCACCTGGTAGCTGCAAAGCATGTGATGAGGTACCTAAAAGTTATGATGGACTTTGGTTTATACTATGTTGGAGATCATCAATACAAATTGTATGGTTATAAATATGCATATTGGGTTGGAAGTGTCTCAGACAGGAAGACCACCTGAAGTGGATTTTATTCTTTGGGATTCGCCATGATATCATGGTTTAGAAGGAAGAAATCCATTGTTTCTCACAACACAGCTGAAGCAGAGTATATAACAACTTGTTCTGCTAGTTGTGAATCCATTAGCTTAGAAAATTGATGTCAAGTCTATTTGAACTGGAGTTGGATACCACAATGATTCTATGTGACATCCAGAGTTGTATAAAGATGAAGCAGAATCCATTGTTCCATGATAAGTCAATTCACATAGAAATCCGGTATTTTTACATGCATGATATGGTACAGAAGGGAGCTATAAAGCTCCAGTATGTGAGCACTAATGAGAAAGTTTTTTATGTATTGACTAAGCCTCTATCTCGAGTGAAGTTTGAGTACTTCCATGACAATCTTGGTGTGGTTCAAAAGGAACTTCCTAAAAAAAGGGAGCAGTGATGATGATGTTGCAGTGGGATTGTATCATTCATGGACATTAGTCCAAAAGTGATCCACAAAATTTTGTCTCTTTGATGTGGTTGGGATTGTACCATCCGTGGATGTTAGTCCTAGATTGATCCATAGACTTTTGTCTCCATGACGTGGTTGGGATTGTATCATCCGTGGAAATTAGTCCTAAAGTGATCCACATACTTTTGTCTCTATGATGTGGTTGGGATTGTATCATCCCTGGAAATTAGTCTTAAAGTGATTCGAAGAATTTTGTCTCCATGATGTGGTTGGGATTGTATCATCCCTGGAAATTAGTCCTAAAGTGATCCACATAATTTTGTCTCCATGATGTGGTTGGGATTTTATTATCCCTCGACATTAGTCCTAAAGTGATCCTCATACTTTTTTCTCAGTGAGGTGGGTAGGATTGCATCATCCTTGGAATTATATACTGAAGTGAGAGGGATTGATCATCCCATAATTAGATCATGTGTATTGCAGGTTATATTGCTGTAGATGATGTTGTTGCTGATCGAAATATAAAGTGTTGTTGTAGACGATCAAGTGATCAAATATTGCAGAATATTAAGATCAAAGATGAAGACCTAGTGTTGTAGAAGATAATGCTCCAGTACTAAATATGTTGAATATGTTTGAATACTTATTTCTTTTGTTGATGTTGTTGAATAAAAATTCCAATGATTTATAGAAGTATCACCTTGATGTTGTTGATGGTTCTCACTCTCCTTGATCCTACAGTTGATATTAATGTTGTGAGTAGAAAACCCTTCTCGTCAAGGGGGATTGTTGAAATATTGTAACTTTGAAGAATATTCTATGGTATTTTATTATTTCAATTTATTTAGATATGTTTTATTCCTCGGTTGGGATGTTACTATTGTATTTGGTCATCATAGAGTCATGAGGTAAAACCTCCTTTGTAAATCGGGTCGATACAACCCTCTGAAAAGTAATATTATATTATTTTGAGTCTTCCTAGGTAAGTCGACCGAGTTAAGTTTGTTGCAGCCGACCTAGTTGTTATCTATCTTAGCATATTGAATCTTAACAAATTGTCTCTGATTTGGTCACTTGAATCCTAAATATGGATGGTGACGTCCTAAGGGACTAGTTTGGTGAAGGGAATCACATTGCACCAGGTAGTGTTGAATCATAGAAAGTAAGTGGTGAGGGATTGTGAACTTTGTTTCTCAGGTTTTTAAGGGGGAGTATTGAAATGATGTAACTTATAAGAAAATTCTATTGGATTTTATTATTCCAATTAATTCAGAGATGTTTTATTCCTTGGTTGGGATGTTACTATTGTATTTGGTCATCATAGATTCATGAGGTAAAACCTCCTTTCTAAGTCGGCTTGATAGAACCCTCCAAAAAGTAATATTATATTGTTTTGAATAGTCCTAGGTAAGTCGACCCAGTTAAGTTTGTTGGGGCCAACCTACTTAGTGAAAAGTCAAGTGGAAGATAAAGTATAAATAGGACTGATGTGCTCCTCATTGGGAGACACACACACACACTTGTGTAATTCACATAGGAGAGAGAGATATCTGGAAGGAGAAGGAGCACTTATTTGTGGTTTTGTCTTTGTACTTTTGATCATCTATATTGAGGAATTTTTGTTGGGTTTTCTTCCCCTAGAGGGTTTCCAAGACAAATCTATGTCTATCTTGTGATTTTGCTTCTTTCAGTGATATTGTATATGCTATTTTTGTGAAATTGAATTGAATTCTAATTTTATGTATCTTAGCATATTTAATATTATCATGGTATCAAAGCTAGCCTAAATAGGACAACTTTCTCTCTCTCTCCTCCTCCCTCCGACAAGAAATTAGTGTTTTTATCAAAGTCAAAATTTTGGAAATATGATTACATAGAAATTTGTGCCTCCCTAGGGCACATATAATGATCCCTAGATCAAAATTTATCAGTGGGTAGATCCCTGCGAAATTCAAACCCTAGTTGGAATTTGGACAAAAAAACTGCAAAAACCAGAAAACTGTAGAAACTACAGACCATAATTTCGCAAGTCAATTTTAAGAGGTTAAAATATGGAATATCCAAAAACCATGTGTACCAGTAAATTCACCTAAATTAAGTGCATCTCATAGTAATTCCATTTTTTCATTTTGAGAAATTTCATTTTTTGGTGACCTCTTGGATAAGATGGTCCCAAGAACTAAGCTAGATGATAAGCCAGAAGGAATAGATAATTTTTGAGAATGAAAATATAGGATTGGTCTCAATCTTGAAGATGATTATATTTTTAAATACATGAAGGAAGAAATTGCAGAACCTGAAGAGGATGAATCTAAAGAGAAGCACAAGAAGGACCTAATTAGGGAAATGATGATCATTGTTGATTCTATGAAAGACCACTTGATTACTCAAGTGTCATCCAAGAGGACCTCGAAGGATATGTATGTTTCCCTAGCCAAAATGTATGAAGGAAGGAAAATCAATAGAAAGATGAATTTGAGAACTCAACTAAAGTGTACCATGATGTTCCAAGGTGAATCCATCCAAGATTACTTCTCAAGGGTCTCCTAGTTCAAGGAGACACTAGAAGCCATTGGAGACTCCCTTGATGAATATGAGCTAGTTATGACTGCTCTCATTGGTCTCACTAGACCTTGGGATTCATTCATCCAGACTATGTGTGTTAGAAAGGAAAGCATGAAATTCAACATTTTATGGGAAGATTGCATCCAAGAGGAGGCTACAGTAGACAATAGAGAATATTTAATTAAAGAAGATGATGAAGCCATATCCACCATAATAAGAGAGTAATAAGTCAATCTAACTTCAATAAGGAAAGCCACAAGGAATGTCAACATCTCAAGAATTTCGAAAGGATAAGAGGAAACAATCCAAGAATAAACTACTCCAACTTTCAATGTTTCAATTGTGACAAGATAGGACACATTGTCATAAATTGTCCATTGAAGAAAGAAGAATACAAGAATAGGAACAACAGCAAAATACATCATGCACAGTGCACACCTAGATGAATATGAATATAAAGAAGAAGAGGAATAAGGACCTTGAACAAAACAAGCAAAAGAAGAAGATGCGTAAGAGTATGTACTATTCTCTGCACTCTCTGGGTCTTTAATACCTAGAGAAGATACATGGATTATTGGTAGTGGTGCTTCAAAGAGCATGACAGGGAAAAAGAAAAATCTGTCAAGACTTGTAGAGAAGAACTCTTCTTATAAAGTATCATTAGGATATGACTATAAATACCCTATCAAAGGAATTGTTGAAGCAAGCTACAAGATTCATTCTGGAACCCCCATGAAGATGAAGGAAGTATTATATGTATAAATAGGTTTGAAGAAGAACTTACTTTCTATCTCATTGGTGAAGAAGAAGGAGGATTATATAAACTCAAGGGACATTCATAAACAACCCTTTTTCATGAGACCACTATCCCAAGTGAATTATGGAGTAAGAGGATTGATCACATCAACTACAAATCACTACCCCATGTGAGAAAAGTAGTGATGGGATCACTATATTTGAAGATCGATCGTGAAGGAATTTGAAAAGGATGTGAAATAGGAAAGAATACCAAGAATCCATTTATGAAGAGTGAGACAAAGACTAACGGTATGTTGGAATTAATCCATTGAGATGTATGTGGTACAAATCCCTCCACATATTTAAGTGGTTATGAATATTATGTTGCATTTATTGATGACTATTCAAGAACGACATGGATATATTTATTGAAAGCAAAGGATGAAGTAATTGGAAAATCCAAGGAATTCAAATCCTTTATAGAGAGTCATTTAGAAAGAAGAATCAAGACACTCAAAACAGAAAATGGTGGAGAATACACTTCAAACTATTTTAAAGCCATTTGTAAAGAAGTTGGAATCAAGAGGGAAATAACTACTCCCAAAAATCCTCAACATGAGGGTGCTGTGGAAATAAAGAACAAGACCATTATGTAAGAAGTGAAGAAAATGATACATGATCAATATATTCCAAAGTATCTATGGGCTGATGCAGCAAGGACGACAATTTATGTACAAAATAGATAATCCCACAGGGCCCTTGGATTGAAGACTAAAGAATAAATATTCACGGGAAATAAGACTGAAGTGATCCACCTCAAGATATTTGGTTTCCTAGTATATGTTCAAATACCAAAATAAAAGAGAACCAAGTTGGAATCTTCTACAAAAAAGGGAATATTTGTTGGATACTATGAAGTCTCCAAAGCCTTCAAAATATACATTCCAGGATTCTGTAACATCCATAGTTGGATAATCTCAATTAAGTAATTTCTGAAATAACCCACATATCCACAAATAATAAAATATGAATAAATTGATAGATAAGTCCAAATTACAATTAAGGGCTCGTTATTTATATTTTGGAGGAATACCCTTTCATTAAGAGTCATGTCTTTTCTTAAAGACATTATTAATTATTATTATTTATTTTATATATATGTTGATGTTTATTATTATTATTATTATTATTGTTTGTTGTTATTATTTAAGTTTGTTACATTGCCACTCCCATAGAAAGGGCTTTGTCCTCAAATCCTTATAATGTTTCTGCATCATTTTTTGTGGTGTTGCAGCGGACGAAACATGTCAATCTGAACTACTAAGAGTTGAGCACAAATTCCAATATGTGGACGAATTAATCCATACCAAATTGATTTGTTGTGGACTGTTGGAATTCCAAACTGATTTATCTTTAGGATATTTGATCACAATGGTACCGATATATTTCGACATTTCCCACTTTTTAGAATATCTGTTTTTATGGTTGGGGTGTCGATATGGAATTTTTACAATGTCGTTTTCTTTTATGAGTGTCATTTTTTTAGCATTGATCTGAGAAGAAAGTTGTATTTTTGTCTCTTGAGGTTTTAAGGTTTCATTCTGTATCTTTTCCAACTTGTTTTCTAATTGCATGTTATCATTTTTAAACTTCTTAATTACTTCTACATGTGATCTTATGTCATCTTTAGCCTTCTTAAGTTGTTCCTTAAGATCTTCATTATGCCTTCTGATACAACAATTTTCTTCTTGTTTGTCTAGAAGTTTTCCTTCAATGTTTTCCGTAGATTGTTCTGTCTTCTGACTACTTTTAAACTTCTTAATTTTGTGACTAGTGTCTTGTTATGATTTCTTAATCTGAAAATTTCTTCAGAATTGCTTGATAACACCTTGTTGACTTTTTCCAGTTCTAACTTATGTGTCTTCTTATTGTCGTCATACTTCTACTGGAGTTTTTCTTTTTGATGCTTATGATGACGTAACTCTGTTTCTTGATTTTCTAACTTCATCAAGACTTGCACCAATTCAACATATTTTTCCATGATGAGTTTGTTTAGATGCTTTATTTCTTCTTCTAATTCACTATCGCATCCATATGGTGATTTGTTGTCATTATTTGACTTTCTGGTCTGGTCTTCTAAGTTTTGATTATGAATTTTTAAACACGATAATTCTTTATCCTGATCAGATAACATTTTCTTGTTATCACCTATGGTTCATTCTAGCTGTTGATTTTGATTCCATAAGCAACGATTTTCATTGTCTCTCCACTCTTTCAACCACTTCTGCGTCTCAACGCCAGCTTATATACTTTTATTGATCGCCTTATATTACTCTAACTCATCCAATGTTGTTTGTAGCTGTGACTTCATTTCCAAATATGTAGGCGCCATTGTTTGTGACTATGTTTTTACTTCACTTTTGTCTTCTTTTTTTTTTTTTTTTTTTTTGACCTTCCTTTTTTAGGCAATATTCCTTCTTCTTCTTTTTTTTCCAATAGTTTTGTAGAATGAGAGTAGATTGGGTGGTTGGGAGGAATAAGTGTTACCTTCCCCACCTAGGTTCAAATCTCACTTGCTTCTTTGTAGTTATTATTATGCACTTTTTATATTCAAACCCAATCCCACTTTAAGAAACCACGTGTGGTTTCACTCTTACCTTTTTCTTTTTTTAACTTTTATCTTTTCTTTTTTAACTTTTCTTTTCTTTTCTTTTCTTTTCTTTTACCTCTTTTTTTGGGAGGTTACTTTTACCTTTTTATTTTTATTTTATTTTTATTTTTTAAGGACAATGTCCTATTTTTTTGGGAAACCCAAATCTACTCAAGGTGTAAATAATGTTGTCCAAGGTCTGTATAGCTCTGATACCAGTGTAGCATCCATAGTTGGATATTCTCAATTAAGTAATTTCTGAAATAACCCACATATCTATAGATAATAAAATATGAATAAATTGATAGATAAGTCCAAATTACAATTGAGGGCCTGTTATTTATATTTTGGCGGAATACTCTTTCATTAAGAGTCATGTCTTTTTGTAAAGACATTATTAATTATTATTAATTCTTTTATATATATATTGATGTTTATTATTATTATTATTGTTTGTTGTTATTATTTAAGTTTGTTACAGATTCCATCACATAGATATTGGTAGATATGTAGCATTTGACAAAGAAGCAGCTCTCAAGAGATCCAAAAAGTGCTAGTGTGAACAACTATATGAAGAAGATGTACGTCCCATAAATGTAGAAGCTGCACCCTCCCCTGAAGAAGAAACACTAGAAGACAATGATATGCTACAACCTCAAGAACCTCCCACTATGAATATGTCACGAAAGAGAAATCCTTCCTGGGAAAGAGAAATTATACAAGAAGCAGAGAAGTATGGAGCTCCAAAAGGATCCACAATAGTAAGCAAGAAGCCGAATCCATTTTCCAGTTATGTGGCTTTGATGTGTCATCTTATAGATCAAGAACCTACCAGTTATGAAGAAGCTATACAAAAGAAATAATGGGTAGAATAAATGATGAAAGAATACCAATCAATAATGAAGAATGGTATTTTGGATATAGTTCCCAAACAAGAAGGAAAATTTGTGGTATCTTCCAAGTGGATCTACAAGATAAAGCATGCAACTGATGCACGTATTGAGAAATACAAGGCAGGGTTTGTGGCTAGAGGATTCTCTTAGAAAGAGGGAATTAATTATAAAGAGACATTTGCACCAGTAGAAAGGTACACTTCCATTAGAAACATCATGGCACTTGCATCCATGATGATGTGGAATTTACACCAGATGGATGTGAAGAAAAGTTTCCTAAATAGTGTAATTGAGGAAGAAGTGTACATAGAACAACCACATGGATTTGAAGTTGAAGACAGACTGGATCACATATGCAAGTTGAAGAAGGCTCTATGGAATGATTGAAGCAAGCTCCTAGAGCTTTGTATAGAAGGATAGATAGATTTTTGACGAGCTTGGACTTTACCAAAAGTAAAGATGACCCTAACATATAATTTAAGGTTATGGACAATGAACGTGTCATATTATTGATGTATGTGGATGATTTATTTCAGACAGGAAATTAGAAACATATTGTAGAGTTCAAGAAGAAGCTCGCTGAAAAATTTGAGATGAAAGACCTTGGATTGGTGCACTACTTTCTAGGTCTAGAAGTATGGCAGAACCTAGAAGGAATATTTCTCAACCATGGAAAGTATGGTGTGGAAATCCTAAAATTATTTGATATGTTGGAATGTTAAGCCATTCCCACACCCATGGACACCAGCTTGAATTTGTTAGCCGATGAATCGTTAGAGTTAGTGGATGTGACTCAGTACAAACAAATTATTGGGTCATTGAAGTATGTGAAAAATACCATGTCATACATATTATTTGTTGTGAAAAACCTTAGTCAGTATCTAGTTGATCCTAGACATGTTCACCTGGTACCTGCAAAGCATGTGATGAGGTGCCTGAAAGGTACAATAGACTTTGGTCTATATTATGTTGGAGCTCATGACTAAAAATTGTATGGTTATATAGATGCATATTGGGCTGGAAGTGTCTTAGACAAGAAGAGCCCCTCAAGTAGATGTTATTGTTTGGGATCATCCATGATACCATGGTTTAGCAGGAAGCATTCCAGTGTTTCTATCAGCACAGTAAAATCAGAGTATGTAACAACTTGTTCTGCTAGTTGTGAAGCTAAATGACTTCCAAAATTGATGTCAGGTCTATATTTGTTGGATATTTGTTTAGGGTATCATCATATTAGAATGAAGGTAGAATACAACCCTAAAACAACATTTAGAACTCATGAAGGTCATTATGAATTTCTGGTCATGCCTTTTGGCATTACAAATGCACCTTCCACATTCCAAGGTTTGATGAATTCCATTTTCAATCCCTTGTTTAGAAAATGTTTGTCAGTATTTTTTGACCATTTACTAATTTATAAAAAGTCTTTCGATGAACATGTTCAACATGTTGATAAGGTGCTACATATACTAACGGAGCAACAACTATATGCAAAAACTTCCAAATGTTTCTTTAGGGTAAAGGAGGTAGAGTATTTGGTTCATATGGTATCTCATGAAAGTGTCAAGTTAGACCTTGTTGGCCCTAGGAAAAGATAAGATTAATTCAGTTATAAATATGCCCGAGAATGTGAAGAATTTGATCACATAGGAAGGAAAAGGAGTTGTGACAAAAGTAGAAAAGGAAGAACATAAGCAAACAAAGGAAGAATAAAAGAAAATAAGGAATAAAGAGCTAAGGAAAGAAGTAACTAAAGAGGAAGCTATGACAGGAGAAGAGATCGTGAAAGAAGAGAAGTCGCGACAAAAGGAAAAGATGCAACAAGATCAAGTGCAATGGAAGAAACCATGTCAGAAGATGTGTAATGGCTGAAAATGATAGTTTAAGGAATATCATGGGTACAAGGTTAGCTAGATTCTATGGGAGTCACGTATGTGTTAAGGGATTGTAACACCCCGGTTTTGACCCCGACTGCATTAAAAATGTATATGATGTAAATATTGTATTTAACCATGGTGTGGAGCTAAAGGAAAAATCCCCACCATTGATTTATCGTTTTATGTTTTGAAAATTAAAATCGATGCCGATTGTATTTTGTGCTATCCGGCACATTATAATTTTGGACATTATGTAAATATGCAATTTAATTAAAAACCCACAACCAGCCATGTCAATGCAACAAATAATGAGATGGGGGCATGATTTCCTAAGGATAAGGGGGGGGGGGAATGTTTAACCTTGAGATATTGGGGAAAAGTCATGTGTCAAGAGGAGAACCCATATAGTTGTTAAACACCTTTTTGTATTACAGACCCCAACCATTAAATTCTCCAGGAATTAGTTGGGAATTTATTGCCTTGAGGGATGCGAGGCATGGGAAACCGAAGAGGTGGGTGGAGCTATCATTCCTGGGTAGGGTCGTAGGACATTTCCCACATGCATTCCCAAGGATGGATCGTATGACAATATTTTCCCTCACGAGGAGAGGAGTGGATTACTCCCCAGCGATTATTTTTTTTCCTCACACAAGAGATGATTACTCTCATGTCGTTGATGTTTCACTCTCGTAGTGAATTTCCTCTGCCCAACATTGTCCATCTGCTCATGAGCGTTTTAGCAGTCTGTCATCCTTTTTCTTCCATGGTTGGAGGATCATTTTGGTAATGCATAGTAGATTGGGAAGGAGACCACGATTTTTGAGTGGGTGTTGATCCATTTACACCCATATGAAGCTATTGCTCAGTCGGTGAAATCAATTTTGGTCTAGGGGCTATTTTTCCTCAGTAGGAACTTCTAATTTTGGATCCCATGATGTTTTCCTTCAAGAAAAAACTTGTGTATTGCTGTGTATTCCTATTTTGTTTTGGTATGAACTAGTTTGGAGTGGGATTGGTTCTGAACTAGCTTGATAAGTCTAGTATAGGAAGGAACCTCACAAAAATATCTAGGGGGCTGGTTTTCTTCTTTGTACACCCTGAATAACACTAAAAAGGCAAGGAATAACCCGAGGGACTGGGTAGTAAAGAAGGGTATGCTTCCTGGTGTTGGCTGTGTAGATGTTTTAGAATCCATGCTAGATCTGGTACAGGTGTCCATAGCTCTATGGTTGAGCTCACTAGCTTAGCAGTCAAGCTTTCCAACTCCTTGAAGCTTGATAAACCCAACTGTCTTTGCTTGGCTGAGTTTTTGTTGTATCCTTGGCTATGTGTGAGTATGATAGTGTTCCCTTATTCCTTGTGGGAATCATGCCCAACTCAGGTGTGGTAGTGCTGCTGAGATATTGATGACCACAATGGCCTATGGTTAGGTGGAGCATTGTAGCGACATAGCTAGTTGTGCGATGGGCTTCCTTCCTATATAAGTATCTCTTGTGTTAATCTCTGCATTATATTTGCTTAATGAATTATAATGAACATGTGAATGCTTGAATGGATTTTGCTTTCACTGTAGATTGCATTATGCATCTGTTTATGTTCATGTTCAATGCATTTTGAAATTACGTTCATGGGGCTTAGTTTTCCCCGATTTGTAGCAACATAGTCGCTTCCTCTCTCTAGTAGAGGGGTGGGGACATGACAGTGTGGTATCAGAGCCCATGTTGCAGCATTAGGCCTCAATGGGCCATTAAGATAAGTTGACAGAGGTTGAACTACACCCTGATCACCAGGAGAAAGAAGAAAACATAGAAAAAATTGAATTTTTTTTCTAAGTGTTGTAAATTTTCACATATCGACTAAGTTGGTCGAGTTCTGTCGATATAGTGTCGGCTAAACTGGCTGAGTTGAGCCAATTGCATATTGAGATGACGAGAATCACCACGCTTGTGTTGGGAGAATTAGCAGAAATTTTTTGACACATCGGAGGGAGTCGGCTAAGTTCCACCAACATAAAAGAAATCCATTGTATATCGATGGAAAAGAAAGAAAGAAAACGAAGAAGAGAAACTTTTCAAAAAATTTCTAAGTGTTGAAAAATTGATTAAACTTGGTGATTTTTGCTGATACATTGGCCGAGTTTGGTAAGTTTTTTTGATACACATTAGGAGAACTTGGCAAGCTGAGCCGATGACTAGAAAAAGGGAAGAATTGTTTTTGAAATTTTTCTAAGTATGGACATGTCGAAAAAAATTTGGGAGTTTTTTTTATGCATGTTGGATAAACTTAGTGAGTTTCGCTAATGCATATCGAGCGAGAAATATGAGTTACATCGATGTGCGTCGAAAGAAAAAGCTGATTTTTGCTGATGCCGAGGAAAGAAACAAAAAATTCTCATTTTTTTTAAGTGTCGAAAATTCCCATATCGGCAAGAAAAAGACGATTTTTTTCGATACATGGTGGGTGAAATCGATAAGTTTTTCCGATACGTCAAAAAGTTTTGATGAGTTTTCCGATCGAAAAGAAAATGTGAGTTTTGTCGATACATCGAATGAACTCAGCGAGTTCTTCCGACACATCGGAAGGAAACGCTGAGTTTTTTCGATCGTAAGGAAATTATGAGTTTTGCCGACGCATCAGAATGAAAGGGTGAGCTGAGCGACATGTCAGAAAACTTTGTTGAGTTTTTTGATCGAGTGGAAAGGCTTAGTTGCTTCGAGATAGAGGGAATCCATAAGGGGGGAATCCCCCTTAACCCCTGTCATCCCTGTGAGACAATCGTTCTTTATGAAAAGAAAAATTCTATGATTTGAAAAAGTTGTCAATGTATGATGTTTCCAACGTAGATAAGTAATGTATAAATTATGTGAATGTTATGTAGGTAACAATTGTGTTTGTGAACACATTTTTCAAAATCATATTCACCTTCAAAGGAAGCATTCCATATTGTGCAGTTTGATAAAGTTGGTTTTTTGCTTAGCCATGAGAACCTACAACATGTATGATGATGCACAGAACCCCAATGAGTATGAAGAATATGTTATGGGAGAAAACATCCGAGTTGGGAATGTTGAGATAGAGTCTAATGGGAAAATATTTTAAGATACTCCCTCGGATTTTGCAGCCACCATGAGAATCCTAAGGGTGGAGATGAAAAGTTACAAGGAAGATAATGAAATATTGGTTAAGGCTCAAGAGGAGCAAAATCAGCTAAATGCAGCCATGCTGAAAAGTTTGAAAAATATCCAAAGGTGGATGAACTCTGGGGCCTAGACAGTAAGAACAGAAGGAAGTAAGAGCAACACCAAAAAAGAAAAAGGTCTTCTAGTGGATCATCCGACCCTGAAGGATCCACTAAGGATTCAAGCTCTTCATCTCAAAGAAGTAAGAGGAAGAGGCGTTACCAGAACCGTTCACATGATGAATTTAAGGAGGCAAGGCCTCCTACCTTTAATGGTGAGGTAAAGAATGGTCAAGAAGATGAAGTATGTCTTCTTGGGATGAGAAAATATTTCCAAGTCCAAGACTACTCTGTAAATATGAAGGCTAGGGTATCCATCTTCAATTTGACTGGAAGAGCATCCATATGGTGGGAGCAATTCAAGAAAGTGAAGAACATTAATGAAAGGAATATTGTGTGGAAATAGTTCCAGAAGTATTTCAAGAAGAAGTACCTCTCTAACAGGTACTATGATGATAAGATCAAAGAATTCCATGAGCTGAGATTGGGACAACAGACCATGGAAGAGTATGAAAATAAGTTCTTGGAACTATTAAGGTATATCAGGTACATCAAAGATGAGAAGGTGAAGATCTAGCATTTCCTGAGTGGATTGCCTCAGTCTTACAAAGACAAAATTGAGCTTTATGATCCTAGAACTTTGGAATAAGCAATAAGGAAAGATAAGTATTTCTCTGAGCAAAGGAAAGGAAAACCTGATTACCATAAGACATGGAAGGACAAAAAGAAGTCTGACCAAATGAACAAAGGTTTCAAACCTTCTAACTTTGGGAATCAGCAAAAGCATCCATCCCAAGCTGAGAAACTGCCATCCAGAGTGGTGGGAGTAAATCCAAGAGATCCACAATGGAATAGAGAACCACTCCAATGTTGGAAATGTGGAGGACCCCACATGATCCATAATTGTCCACTTGAGAATGAGAATGCAAGGCAATATTACAACATTCAAGAAGCATAAACAGTGGGTCAAGTAGCAAGGACCGTCCCTAGGATTTATGCATCATTGGAGGATCGCTAGCAAGATAACCAGTCGACTATGGTTGAAGTTATAGGTAAGATTGTTGAGCAATCTATTTCTATTTTGATTGACCCTAGTTCTACTCAAAGTTACATTACTCCTATAACAGTGGAGATTTGTGTTTTTAAGAAAGTAAAGCATAGAAAATCTTGGTTAGTTCAGCTAGCCACTGGAACTAAGAGAAAGGTTACTGAAGTGGTAGAGAAATGTCCACTAGTTATGAATTGATTGGTCACTTGTGAAGATCTGAATGTTCTACAACTTGGTTCCTATGATGTTCTCATAGGAATGGATTGGTTAGAATATCATAGGGTAAATCTTGACTATTATAATAATACTTTTGAATGCATGGATGAAGAAGGGAAACCAAGAGTTGTAAGAGGCATTCCAAAGGTGATTTCTGTGAGGCAGATTTCAGCAATGCAGTTGAAGAAGTTCTGTAGGAAAGGTTTCCAGTTGTATGTAGCCTATTTTTTGGAGGCATCATAGAATGAAACTCATAGGTTGGAGGACTTTCATGTGTTGCAAGAATTCCGGGTTTTGTTTCTTGATGAGATTCTAGGGCTTCCTCCAACGAGAGACATTGATTTCATAATTGAACTTGTGCCAAGAGTAGCACCAGTGTCCAAGACACCCTACATGATGAGTACACCATAAATGCTAGAGTTGAAGATGCAACTGCAAGAGTTGTTGGAGAAGAAGTATATCAGGACGAGTGTATCTCCTTGGGTAGCACCAGTTCTATTTGTGAAAAGAAAGATGGTACACTCTGGTTGTGTATTGATTACAAACAGTTGAACAAAGTCACCATGAAGATCAAATATTATTTTCCTAGGATTGATGACCTCTTTGATAAAATGAGTGGAGAAAATCTATTTCCCAATATTGACTTGAGGTCTTGTTACCACCAGGTGAGAATCAAAGATGAAGATATTCATAAGACAACCTTCAGAATGAGGTATGGACTATGATTTTGTAGTGGTACCATTTGGTCTTAGAAATGCACCAACTACATTTATGTGCCTTATGAATAGTGTCTTCAGCAGGTATTTGTACAAGTTTTTTCTTGTTTTCCTTGATGACATTCTTATTTATTCTAAGAATGAGGAAGAGCATGAAGAACATTTGAGATTGACATTGCAATTGTTCAGGGAGCATAAGTTGTATGCAAAGTTGATAAAGTGTGAATTCTATAAAGATAGGATTCATTATTTGGGTCACATTATCTCAGAAGAGGATATATCTGTAGACCCTGAGAAGATTGAAGCCATTATGAATTGGCCTACCCCGAGAAATGTAACAAATGTAAGATATTTTATGGGACTTGCAGGATACTACATGAGATTCATTGAAGGATTCTCCAAGGTTGCACATCCAGTCACTTCTTTACAAAACAAGGGAATAAATTTTGAATGGACACCGAGGTGTGAATAAAGATTCTAGCAGTTGAAGAATCTTCTCACAAGTGCACCTGTATTGAATATTGCAGACCTAGAAAAATATTTTTTGGTGTGTACTGATGCATGCGGTCAAGATCTTAGAGGATTCCTTATGCAAGACAACCACGTGATATGTTACGAGTCAAGAAAGTTGAAGGAGCATGAGAAGAAATATGCCACTCATTATCTAGGACTTGCAGCTATAGTACATTCTCTCAAGATGTGGAGGAATTACTTGATGGGAAGAAGATTTGAGCTCAGGACAAACCATTATGGTTTGAATTACTTATTTTATCAGCCAATGTTAAATGCTAGGAAATCTACATGCCTGGAGTTTTATGTGAGTTTGATTTTGAAATCAAACACACAAAAGGAAAAGAGAATAAGGTAGCTGATGCGCTCAGCATGAAAGTGGAGGAAATGCATGTGGCATCCCTTAGTATTTTGCAATCTGGTTTGAGACAATAGATTGTTAATCACACTGCTGGAGATGAAATGTATATGCAGGTAAAAGACAAACTGTAGCAGCAAATCCTTGAAACTAAGTATGAGGGATATAAATTGGAAGAATATGGACTTATTACCTATAAGAACATAATCTATATTCGAAATGTAGCATATTTGAGGAGGGTTGTTATGAATGAGATCCATCAAGCTCCATACTCTCTTCACCCAGGATATCAGAAGACAATTGCTACAACCAGAAAGCAATATTTCTAGCCAATAATGAAAAAGGACATGGCTTAATATATTTCAAGGTGCATGAAATGCCAGTAGGTAAATGTTGAGCATCAACACCCAGCAGGTTTGTTGCATCCTTTTCCAGTTCCAAAATGGAAGTGGGAAGTTATTTCCATGGATTTTATTACAGGATTGCCAGTGACTTGGAGACAACATGATTCCATCATGGTTGTGGTGGACAATTTGACAAAGGAAACACATTTTATACCGGTTAAGTCCACACATAAGACTGTTGACATTGCAAAAATATATATGAAGGATATTTTCAAATTGCATGGATTTCCTAAGGCAATAGTCTCTGAAGGAGATGTCAAGTTCACTTAAAATTTTTGGAAGGGGTTATTTGCAGATTTGGGTACAAAGATGAACTTCGACACTTCCTACCATCCTCAAATTGATGGGAATACAAAGATAGTGAATTAGGTGCTTGAAGACATGTTTCGCATGTATGTGATGGATAACCAACAAAGTGGGAAGATTATTTACACTTGGTAGAATTTGTTTGTAACAATGGACATCTAGCATCCTTGGGGATGAGCCCATATGAATATTTATATGGGAGGAGGTGTAGGACACTGGTGACTTGGGATAATCTAGTGAACAGGGTTGTGCTTGGTCCAGAATCGCTCAAGGAGATGGAGTAGAAGCTTGTAAAGATCAGTTAGAACTGAAAGCATCCCAAAACAAACAAAAAATCTATGCATATAAACATAGGGTGAACAAAGAGTTCAGTGTTGGGGATCATGTTTACCTCAGAGTGAGGGAAAAGAAGATTTCCTTGAAGCTTGGAATTTGTGCCAAGCTGTCACCTAGATATTGTGGCATGTTTGAAGTGCTTGAAATAATAGGGCTAGTTGCATATAGACTTGTATTTATTGCTATAACTAGGGCTCATAATTTTTTTCATGTTTCTTTGCTTAATAAATATGTACATGATCCTAACCATGTGATAAATTGGGATGTGATTCAGGTGGAACCCGAGGAAGAGTTCCAAATCAAGCCAATGCGCATCTTGATAGGAAGGTCACAATGATCCAGAACTGAGCCATAGGACATGTAAAGGTGCAATGAGAGCATTACAGTTCTAAAGAGGCTATGTGGGAGCTGGAGGATGCCACATGATTGGGACATCGATTTTCGTTAAATTAGGGGGAGCACTGAGGGCGGTACCAGTGTAGCATTTTTGTTCAATTTTGTAAAGCACTGAGGACAGTGCTATTGAAGGGGGAGGGGAATGCAACACCCCAGTTTTGACCTCGATTGCATTAAAATGTATATGATGTCAATAGTGGATTTAGTCGTGGTGTGGAGCTAAAATCCAAAAGCCCCACCATTGATTTATCGTTTTATGTTTCGACAATTAAAATCGATGCCGATGGTATTTTGTGCTAGATGACACATTATAATTTTGGACATCATGTAAATATGTAATTTAATTAAAAACCCAAACTAGTTATGTGAATGCAACAAATAATGAGATGGGGGCATGATTTCCTAAGGATAAGGGGAGGGGATGTTTAACCTTGATCCATTGGGGAAAATCAATGTGTCAAGCGGAGAACCCATCAAGTTGTTAAACACCTTTTTGTCTTACTCACCCTAGCCATTAAATTATCCAAGAGTTAGTTGGGCAGTTATTTCCTTGAGGGACATGAGGCATGGGTAGCCACAGAGGTGGGTGGAGCCATCATTCCCGGGCAAGCCGTAGGCCATTTCCCAAATGCATACCCAAGGACGGATGGTATGATCATATTTTCCCTCACGAGGAGAGGAGCAGATTACTCCCTGATAGTTTTTTTCCTCACACAAGAGCTGATTACTCTCACCTTGTTGATGTTGCACTCACGTAGTGAATTTCCTCAGCCCACCATCTTCCATCTGATCATGCATGTTTTAGCTGTCTATTATCCTTTTTCTTCCATGAGTAGAGGATCATGTTGGTAATGCATAATAGATTGGGAAGGAGACCACAATTTTTGAGTGGGTGCTGAGCCATTTCCACCCATGTAAAGCTATTGCTCAGTTGGTGAAATCGATTTTGGTCCAGGGGTTGTTTTTCCTCAATTGGCACTTCTGATTGGATCCCATGATGTTTCCCTTCAAGCCAAAACTTGTGTATTTTTGTGTATTCCTATTTTTTTTGGTCTGAACTAGTTTGGAGTGGGATTGGGTCTAAACTAGCTTGATAAGTCTAGTGTAGGAAGGAACCTCACAGACATATCTAGGGGGATGGTTTTCTTCTTTGCACACCTTGAATAGCACTGGAAAGGGAAGGCATAACCCGAGGGAATGGTTAGCCAAGAAGGGGATGATTCCTAGTGTTGGTTGTGTATATGTTTTAGAATATAAGATAGATCTGGTGCAGGTGTCCATAGCTCTGTGGTTGAGGTCACTAGCTTAGCAGTCATCCTTTCTAGCTCCTTGCAGCCTCATAAACCCAACCGTGTTGGATTGGATGAGTTTTTGTTGTATCCTTGGCTATGTGTGAGTCTGCTAGTGTTCCCTTATTCCTTGTGGGAATCATGCCCTGCTCAGGGGTGGAAGTGCTGTTGAGATATTGATGAGAACACTGGCCTATGGTTGGGTGCAAATTTGCAATGACATAACTGGTTGTGAGATGATATTCCTTTTAAGATAAGTATCTCTTATGTTAATCTCTGCATTGTATTTTCTTAATGAATTATAATGAACATATGAATGCTTGAATGGATTTTTCTTCTACTGTAGATTGCATTATGAAACTGTTTATGTTCATGTTCAATGCATTTTAAAATTACGTTCATGGCAATTAGTTTTCTTGGATTGGTAGCAGCATAGTCGCGTCCTCCCTTTGGTAGAGGGGTGGGGATGTGACAGGGATAAAATCCTATTTGTAATTTGGTTTGTTAGTGCCTTTTGAAAAATATTACTAGAATAGGAATGACAACCTATTGGCTAACTGAATGAAGTCGGTTGATAACAACATGTAAGATTCTATAAGAATGAAGAAACTCGACTGTGTGGAGGTTGATTCTAATTGTTGCTTACGTTGGGGTTACTTTCTAGTTTCTTACCTAATTAACTAGTCAGTTCACTTTCATAGTCAGTTAGTTGTGTTGTGTTTGTAAGAAGAGTCGAATAATCTGTAGTTGTGTGCGCGGAAGTATAGAGAAGAGTAGTTGATCCAGGATGTGTGCGGATCAACAATAGAGTCAAGTAGGAGAAGATTGAATGACAAAAGAATAGCGAGCATGAGAGGGGAGTGAATTCTATATATAAAAGAGACGAAGATCTAGAATAGAGTCTACAACTAAGTGCATTGACAAAAGGTGACATATATTTCTCATGCCAAATGAAGAGAGCGTTTGTGGTTTTTTGCAGATGGGTTTCCACGTTAAATACTGTGTCATTGAGTAGATGATGAATATGATTATGTCACATGAATGCATATGAATGTATATGATGACTGGGATTTTGTCACAGGAATGTATATTGTGATTAAGTGTTTATGCATTTTCTTATGAATGAGTTCTCTTGGGCACGAGTTGCACTATTGATATATAACATATGTGTTAAGTTTATACTGATGTTATAATCTCTGTGATAGATCATTTAAGTAGTGTCTTATATGCACATAGTAAGGTTAAGAATTATGCCCACTGGATTCGGTCGTCCGAGTTGGTAAGGTTCCAAGGGATATGAAATCCCCACCCAACTATAGAAACCTAGTTCTAGCAGTTACCCATAAGAGATATCATAGGTGAGACTGCATCTGCATCATAGGTGCTACCGACTGAGCCTTGATCTATAGGGACGATATCTTGGGATTTAATGCATGCAACAGAAGGTTCAAACCTGGGTCTAAGGGAGGAAACACCAATAGACCTTAAAAAAATTAAAGCCATGATGGACTGGCCAATTCCCTAAAACTTGAATAATCTAAGAGAATTCTTAGGTTCGATAGGGTACTACCACAAGTTTGTTCAAAACTATGGAAGAACAAAAACACCTTTAACAACTTTATTAAATAAGGAATCATTTTGTTGGACTCGAGAGGAAACTCAATCCTTTGAATAACTTAAAGAGGCAATTTGCAAAGGTCCTATTTTGACCACACCAGACTTCACAATAATATTCATTGCGGAATGTGATACCTCAAGAAATGGAATTGATGATGTTTTAGTGCAAGAAGGACGACCCCATGCCTTCAAAAGTTGACCAATTAAGGGGAAAAAATTGCAAAAACTCATTTATGAGAACGAAATGATGGAAATACTACATGCACTTAAACAAGGGCATCCTTACCTAATAGGTAGGAACTTCAAGCTAAAAAAAGATCATGATAGTCTTAAATACTTTTTGGAACATAGACTATATTCAAACGAGAAAAAAAAAAGGGTAAACAAGATGTTGGGATATGACTTTCAAATCATCTATAAAAAGGGGAAACAAAATGTTGTGGCAGGTGCACTCTCCAGAAAAGCTACAGAAGGATCCAAATGTATGAGATAATTTTTCCTGGAAATTGATTCCCTGTGGTATAAGGATTGCTTATATATATCAAAGAACTCCCTACTCAAACAAAATATCCTTTTGGAATTACATACCTCTCTTGTTGGTGTGAACTTAGGATTCCTAAAAACACACCAAAGGGTTAAGAAGGGAATTTTTTTGGGAAGGTATTAAATCTAATGTTCAAAGGTTGGTGGAAGCATGTTTGGTTTTCCAACAAAAACAAAAATAAGGTTGAAACAAATAACACCACGGGTCTTTTACAACCATTAGAAATACCTTGTCAACACTGGAATAAAGTTTAAATGGATTTTATCACATGTATACCCAATTCAAAAGGAAATAATGTTATTATGGTGGTTGTAGATAGAATCACAAAGTATGCACACTTTTATGCACTCTCTCACCCTTTAATTCCGATTTCATTTGTTGCAACCTTCATGGAAATAGTTCATAAGTTACATGGAAATACAAATATTATTGTTAGTAGTCAAAATCCAAATTTTACTGGAAAATTTTGGGATGAAATATTTTATTGTTTGGGTGCCCTGTTGGCTCACATTTCATCCTAACATCCTCAATTTGATGGGAAAATTTAGATAGTGAACAAATGGTTGGAAGGATACCTTCGTTGCTTTTCATCTAACTAACAAATACAATGGGTGAAATGGTTATCCTTGGTAGAATGGTGGTACAATACTTCCTTCCATATGTCGTAAAAAAATGTCTCCATTTATGGCACTTTATGTCGTAAAGTTCAGGTTGTGGAATATCACCTACAACACCAACATGAAGTTCTCCAGTTACTAAAGGACAACCTGGCCATGTTAAAAAAGATGAATGAAACAACAAGCATATCAACATCACATTAAAAGGATTTTTGAAGAAGGGGATTGGGTATTTCTGAGGCTACAACCTTACAAACAGATGCCCCTCAAGAAACTAAATAAAGATAATAAATTATCACCTAAGTAATATGGTCCTTATAAAGCATTGCAGAAGACTGCTATTATGGATTATAAATTGGAACTCTCTTCATCTTCAAGTTTACAACCAATTTTCCATGTTTCTTGCTTAAAGAAGGTAATAGGAAACAAGATCCCAATTCAAACTATCTTTCCATTGCTTGATGAAGAAGGAAAAGTCATATTGGAACCTGAACAAATCATAGAAAGAAGAACCTAACAACTACACAACCAAGCTATTACCGAGTACCTCATTAAGTGGAAGAACTTACCAGTTGAAGATTCAACATGGGAAGATGAGTCCTTCATATAGAACCATCCACAACCAATCAAGCATTGAGGACAACACTTGTATTAAGGGGAGGGGAATGCTAATCCCTAAATGTTGGCACATTAGCCGCTATATTTTGGCTCATTACTTATTATTTATGTTGGATTGGTTCAATTAGTGGTACTTGTCATTAGTGCTATTATATTAGTTATGTCGCCTTGGGTACATTAGTTTTAATTGTACCCCTTTTTATCCTATATATATATATATAGTAAGGAGACCTTTTTATTTGGATCATCTGACCTTGTCTTGTCTTATGTACTTAGTACATTGTGTAAGGAGGTTTCACCCTTGAAGATGCTTACTATTCATATCTGGTCTCCATTATTAAGGTGTGGATTTATCTTTGTGGTCTCTTTATGCTCTTTTAATTCTCTTTGTGGAAATTGTTGCTTACATTCAACATTGGCCACTTTGGTCCTTCTTTAAAATTGAACATTTAAATTTCTTGTTGTTAGGTCACCCTCTTTTCAACCTTGGGCCATTTGTCAAGAGCTATTACCTTTTCCTTCCACCTCTGCATCAAGTCAATAAAAATATTTTTAGTTGGACTAATACTATGATATACATTATTTAATTTTCTCAAAGAGCATAAAACAATCTCCAAAATTTGTCTACTCTTAGTAGGGATATCCAAACTAGCAATATCAACCTTTAACTTCTCATGGTGAGATGCATAACGCTAAAGGGTTAATTTGTGAACATAATTTTCTCAAGAAAGATCCTCAAGTATATTTGAGGGTTAGATTTCTATGGGACTAGAACCAATGTCTTGTTCAGTAGTGACCCTTTGTAATGTCCTCTTCTGCTTAGGCATTGAGGACCAACCCGCTAACCTATGTAATTCCTATAGGTTTGAGCAGGTACTGACAGTCAAGGAATGAGCCGAAGACTGATGCCATATATAGAAGATCTAGGGAATCAATATGATATCACCATTGGGTTGAAGAGGGACACTAGAGCCAAAGGCCACCTGCATGCATGACATCCGGGCATTATTTAATGATGCATGCACCTGATTAAGTCTCCATGCGCATGCATGCAAGTCAACTGTAAATTAGAAGATAAAGTGACCTAATTAGGTCAAAAGTTAGGGTTTTCATAGTTGAGAGTTATAAAAGAAAGATAAAGTGAATGGAGAAGTCACTTATGTGATAATTGATTTGTGGAGTCGAATTGGAGAGCTCGGCGAGCTAAGTTGGGATTGACCGCATGCTCAACTAACTGGTGTATTTCGGCAGTGAAATCTATCTGCCCCAGCTCATCATCAGGTTGGATCATTCAAGTTAAACACTAGTTCATCATCAGGTTACATTTAGTAGTTATTTCGAGAGGTTGATTATTCATCCAGCTAGAGGGTTTCACCGTCACACCGTGTCACTGTGATTATAGACAAAGCAATTCATTTTCCTACCTAAAGGGTTTAGAACTTCCACATGTTGCTTCCATCATCATCAGAGGGGTTTTATAACCCTAGTGCAAATCATCCAGGCTTCCAGCAGCAGATTATTTATTATTCTTGACCTTATATAATTTGAGAGGAGGGCGCATTCACCTGTGGAGGACAATTTGGATTATCTCCTTATTCCTTCGGTAGAATCCTTGCATGCTGGGACCATTCTCTTCACCATCAGCTGATCTATATACTGGTATGTACATGCATTGATTTATCCTATTTTATCGCATCTCAGTATTTTTCTAGGGCACATATTTGCATGCATGCAAAGTTCGGGGTTTGCTTTCGTATTTGATTAAGGAGTAAGTCTATTAGCCATCTACAATATACACATAAATAGGAAAATATTAGTTTGGGATATTACAGTGGTATCAGATCTATTTTCCTTGTCAGCTGTGGGCATGCAAAAATTGTAAATGAATCCAGGAGACCCATACAACATTACTCACAGGAGACAGAGGTATAGAGACAAAGAAGAGGAGTTAGAGGACATAGATTTGGGGAATAGAGAGTATCAATTTGAAAACGACAAAGAAACAATGGCTGATGATGATAAAATAGCTTTCAATAGTCTCATATCATCCATAAAAGAACTCACCACTGGGAAAAAATAAATGATGAGCACCTTCAGGAAAATGACTGAGAAGAATGGGCCCACCCCACACAGTCCCTTATTTCCCAACAGTGATAGGGTATCCACCAGAAGTAGTAGGGAGCTCTTACATACTAACATGCAGAGCCATCCCCATATATACAAGCCTTTCCAACCTACCATGTCTCAATTCTTAGATAGTCCAGCTGCAGTGCCTCTAGTACAAGTAGAACCAGAAGAACCCATGAGTGCCTATCTGAGAGAATATAGGGATTTAGGAGAGGACTTCCATTTAGCCATGACCTTCACTGACTTCTGCCACTTTAAAAGTAAGAACAAACCCAAAGCTTACAATAGACCATTCACCCAGAACTATGAGTTAAAGCGCACCGTAGGGAAACTGACTATCCCTACCTTTGAGGGCACCTGGGGTGCCCCAACTAGGAATTGGGTGCAGAAGTTGGATATATACTTCTAGATCAACCCCATGATTGAGATAGATGCCATTAAATTGGATACTTTGTATTTGGATGGAGAAGCACATGAGTGGTGGTACCACAGGTTAGTGACACTGGGTCACAACACCATCACCTCATACACAGATTTTACACAGAGGCTCATTAAGCAGTTTGATTGGAAGGATCCAGAGGTACACTTTAGGGAGATGGCATAGCTCAAGTAGATAGGGAGTACAAATGATTTTATTTCTGAGTTTCAGAGGATAGCAGTAATGGTCACAGATATATCAGAGAGCAGGTTGATTATGTTGTTCACTGAGGCTCTCACTGAACCCTTATAGGGATGGGTCAAGTATTATAGGCCCACCACCCTAGCAGATGCCATCAGATGGACTAGAGACTTGCAGGATGCAGTGCCCGAAAATAGGTTTCCTCCCAGGACCAATGTTCCTATTAAAGATAAAGAAAGGAAACCATGGCCCAAGAAAGAATGGATGGACAATGATACCCTACAGGACCTTAGAAGAAAAAAGTTATGTTTCACTTTCCAGGAACCATGGATACCAGGTCACAAATGTTTAAGAAAAGGAAAGGATTGCTACATAGAGGCCCTATTCCGATAGTGAGGAGGATGAGGATTACCGGGATCAAGAGCAGGGGGAGACAACAGAGATAGTTGCTGAGGGACAAGCCTCAGGAGGTACCATTGCTACCATGACAGGGGTTCCTAGATTCCACACTCTTCAGATCAGAGGTACCGTACAGGGCCATAGAGTGGGAGTACTGATAGATGGTGGGGCATCCCACAACTTTATTGATGCTGCATGGGTTAAAAAGAGAGACATTCATATTGAGAGCTTTGATGGTTTTTCAGTAGAAGCAGTAGGTCACACCATGGAGTGTAGTCAGAGGATTCCTAAATTAAAGGTAACGCTTGGGAATTATACAGTGATAGAGACATTCTATGTGGTAGATGTACCAGACACGAATGTGGTACTAGGATTTTAGTGGCTGTATTCCATAGGGAAGTATTCCACAGATTACCAGACCATGGAGATGGAGTTTACAGGAGCAGAAGGACAGAAGGTGGTATTGAGAGGGATGAATACCTATCCTCCCATAGCAGTGACATGACACAGGATGGAGGTAGTACTCCGGCAGGGAGATATTGAGTGGGTTGCAGAGTGTATGGTTACCTTCAGGAAACCACTATATGAGGCCACACAACATTCAATAGATATAGAGGCCTTATTATAGAAGCAAAAGGTAGTAGTTAGAGACCTTGCAACAGGTCAACCTCTAAATAGGGGATTTGAGCACATTATTGAGTTAGAGGAGGGGACCCAAGCAGTTATCAACACTCCTTACAGACATCGCAAGAGGTATAAAGATGAGATCGAGAGTACAATCAAGAAACTGCTCAAGCTGGGATACATCAAACCTAGCTCCAGTCCCTTTGCATCTTCAGTAGTGCTAGTGAATAAAAAGGATGGAACCTTATGCATGTGCATTGATTACAAGGCACTCAATAAGAAGACCATAAAGAACAAGTATCCCATCCCTAGGATTGATGAGTTAATGGATGAAATATAGGGGGCAAAGTACTTTTCCAAAATTGATCTCCACTCAGGGTACCATCAGATTCGGGTCAAGGAACAGGAAGTTCCAAAGACTAATTTCCGTTGCCACTATGGATATTATGAGTTTCTAGTGATGCCATTTGGGATCACTAATGCACCAGCTACTTTCCAATCATGCATGACCCATATTTTCAGGGCAATTGTGTAAATATATTCTGGTATTCTTCGATGACATATTGATATACAATTGAACTTGGGAAGAACATTTGAGACATCTTGATGAAGTACTTGGTATTCTACAGGAGCAGTCAATATATGCCAAAATGTCCAAGTGTGAGTTCGACATGAAGGAGATGTTGTAATTAGGACATGTGATAGGGGCCAATGGGGTCCAGGTGCACTCAGAGAAGATTCGGGCAATTTTGGATTGGCCTACACCTAAAAATGTGACAGAACTGAGGGGCTTTTTGGGCCTTTGCACCTACTACAGGAGGTATGTCAGCGGATTCTCACAGATGACCGCACCCCTCACATATCTTACCAAGAAAGGAGCATTTAGTTGGTTGGAGGCAGCACAACAAACATTCATGCCCAGTATTAGCTTTACCAGACTTTTCTCAATCCTTTGTGTTAGAATGTGATGCTTCAAGAGAGGGAATTGGGGTAGTTTTGATGTAGAACAACCACCCCATTGCATTTGAGAGTAGGAAGCTCAAAGAGTATGAGTGCCACTATTCGATATATGACATAGAGATGTTAGCTATCCTCCATGCACTAACCAAGTTCAAGCAGTACTTAGTAGGTGTCGGGTTCAAGGTTAAGACAAATCACAACAGCCTGAAATACTTCCTAGAGAAGAAAGAGCTAAATGAGAGACAACATAAATGGGTAAGTAAAATTCAGGCTTATGACTTCGATATTGAGTACGTAAAGGGGAAGAGCACTGTAGTGGCCAATGCACATTCTAGACGACCAGCTACTTTATCCCTTATGAGCATCTCATCAGATTGGAGGTCTCATCTTTTGGTTGAGTACTCCAAAGATAAGTTTGCTTGCGAGCTATTGGATGGACAGATTCAAGATGATAGGTACAGGGTCATTGATGATATCATATACTACACAAACATAATTTTCTTGGTTCTAGAGTCTCCCCTCAAGAAGAAAATCTTACATGCATCGCACAATTCACCATTAGCAGGGCATCAAGGGTTTCTAAAGACCTACAGATAGATTGGAGAAAGGTTCTCATGGAAGGGCCTCAAGAAAGATGTGATACAACATGTGAGGGAGTGTAGTTTGTGCCAACAAAAAAAATAGAGCACAGCCACCCGGCTGGTTTACTACCTTCCCCTACCTATTCCCGAGCAGAAATGGGAGAGCATTTCTATGGACTTCATTACTGGGATGCCCAAGGTCCAAGGCAGAGACTGCTTATATGTAGTAGTGGACAGATTGACTAAGTTTGCTCACTTCTTTGCCATATCATCAGATTATTCAGCAGCATAGGTAGCAGAACTATTTTTCAGAGAGGTATTTAGACTCCATGGGTTACCCAAAACCATTGTTAGTGACAGGGACAACAAATTCACAGGAGCCTTTTGGCAAGAGATTTTTCGGTTAGTGGGGACCGAGTTAGCCATGAGCACAAGTTATCATCCGCGGAGTGACGAACAGACAAAGATTGTTAATAAATGGATTGAGGGATACTTGAGAAATTACGTATCATGTCAGCAGAGGACATGGATCAAATGGTTACACTTGGGTGAACATTGTTACAACACCATCTACCATATGACCATTAGGATGACCCCTTTCCGAGCCCTGTATGGGTATGATGCTTCCACTTTTGCAGACAAGATATTTGGCGATACCAGGGCCCCCAAGGCCAAGGAGTGGATTCAGGAGGGTCAAGATATCCTCAAGATACTTAGGGAGAACATACAGGCTGCTCAGAATCAACAGAAGATATATGTAGACATGCACAGAGTTGAGTGCAGTTTTGAGGTGGGAGACTTCATTTATTTATGCCTCCATCCTTATCGACAGTCATCTCTTAAAAATAAAGGAGCAGAAAAACTCCAACCTCATTTCTATGGTCCATACAAGATAATTCAGAAGGTCGGAGAGGTAGCGTATGAGCTATAACTACCCCCAGAGAGAAAGATTCATAACATATTTCATGTCTCCAATCTCAAGAAGGTGGTTGGTCAACAGATTGTTACATCTTCCGAGCTGCCTCCCCTTGATGACGAGGGGCAACTGGTTCTGATTTCGAAGTGCATCCTAGAGGTGCGAGAGCGGAAACTGAGGAACATAATCATCAGAGGTTACCTGGTTCAGTGGAAAGATCTGCCTATAGAGGAGGCTACTTGGGAGGCAGAACATGTATTACAGCACCCAGCTTTACAGTTGCTTGAGGACAAGCAAATTCGAGTGGGGAGGACTATAATGTCCTCTTCTTCTTAGGCATTGAGGACCAACCCGCTAACCTATGTGATTCCTATAGGTTTGAGCGGGTACTGACAGTCAAGGAATGAGCCGAAGACTGATGCCATATATAGAAGATCTAGGGCATCAATATTATATCACCATTGGGTCGAAGAGGGACACTAGAGCCAAAGGCCACCTGCATGCATGACATCCAGGCATTATTTAATGATGCATGTATCCGATTAAGTCTCCATGCTCATGCATGCAAGTCAACTGCAAATTAGAAGATAAAGTGACCTAATTAGGTCAAAAGTTAGGGTTTTCACAGTTGAGAGTTATAAAAGAAAGATAAAGTGAATGGAGAACTCACTTATGTGATAATTGATTTGTGGAGTCGAATTGGAGAGCTCGGTGAGCTAAGTTGGGGTTGAGCACATGCTCAGCTAACTGGTGTATTTTGGCAGCGAAATCTATCTTCCCTAGTTCATCATCAGGTTGGATCATCCAGGTTCAACACTAGTTCATCATCAGGTTACATTCAGTAGTTATTCCGGGAGGTTGATTATTCATCCAGCCAAAGGGTTTCACCGTCACATCGTGTCATCGTGATTAGAGACAAAACAATTCATTTTCTTACCTACAGGGTTCAAAACTTCCACATGCTGCTTCCATCATCATAAGAGGGGTTTTATAACCCTAGTGCACATTATCCGGGCTTCCAGCAGTAGCTTATTTATTATTCTAGAGCTTATATAGTTTGAGAGGAGGGAGCATTCACCTGTGGAGGACGATTTGGTGTATCTCCTTATTCCTCCAGCAGAATCCTTGCATGCTGGGACCAGTCTCTTCACCATTAGCTGATCTATATACTGGTATGTACATGCATTGATTTCTCCTATTTTATAGCATCTCAGTATTTTTCTAGGGCACATATTTGCATGCAACTGCATGCATGCAAAGTTCGGGGTTTGCTTTCCCATTTGATTAAGGATTACGTCTATTAGCCATCTACAGTATACACATAAACAAGAAAATATCAGTTTGGGATATTACACCCTCCTCACTCGACCTTCGCCCTTCTCTTGAGCATTGATATCATGTTGATCTTAACCTCTTCCCCATTATGGCCCTCTGCCAAACCTTGATCCTCGACAAACACAAACAAAATTGTGTATAAAGGCACAAACATATTGCACATGTGCATCTACAATTGATGTATATTAGCATAGATAAATTTTGCAGTAAATTTTACCAACAGAAAGTGGTTAAGATGAGCAAAGGATGAATGACTCCTATCCTTATCCTTTTTCATTTGTTGACTTGTTATTTTTTCATCCTTTGACTATGATATCTACCAGCATAGATCCATCTTAAACCTGAATCTATTAAACACCGAGACTAATCGAATATTTTAAGATAATTTCTTTTTAATCTTAATTTTTTTAGAGATCAAGAAAAAAATTACACCTTGAAAACTTTGATCCCTCTTTGTGATTGACAAATCTATGTTTGTTTGAGATGGATGTTGGTTTTATTTTTTTATTTTATGAGCCAACATAGATTTTTTTAATAACTTTTTATTTGATTTTAAATTTTTATTTTATGAATGCACATGAAATTTTTTTTAATTAATTTTTATTTGGCTCCCCATAATAAATTGTATTGATTAAGAGAGCATATTAAAAAAGAGGGCATATTAAAAAAGGTAATCTATGTAATGAGGCATGGGTGGTGACCTCAATATTAAGTGTAATGAGGCATGGGTGGTGACCCCAATATTAAGTGTTTGAGCTTAGGTCTTCTAATTCTTTGGTTTAATGTTTTGTTTTCCCCTCGTTTCAAGACCTACCAAATGGTACAACTAGAATTTAATCTAAGGTTTCCGAGTCTTTAAACTTATGTTTCAAAAGTTACAGCTACAATTATTATTTGAAGTGAGGTATTCTAATCCTTTGGAGTTATGTTTTGTTTCCCCCTAATTTCAAGGCCTACCAAGTGGTGCAACTATAGTTTAAAGCGAGGTTTTCGAGTCTTCGAACTTATGTTTGACCTTGAGACTAAAATATGGTTTGCGTGATACCGTTAAAATAAACTTATGTAGTTCTATTTTCAATTAGTATTTCTAGGGTGGGCGGGCTCTTGTCCTACATGAGTATAAAATATGCTTTTGGTAATACCTCCTCTAAAATAAATTTGGTAATACCTCCTCTAAAATAAATTTGTGGCTCTATTTTTTACGGCATTTGGGGTTATTGTCTATTATCCTACTTTTTTGGCGGGTGGTCCTTCGCTATATTATAAGCATGCTATGTTGAAACTGAGCTAGAGCATGCTTATACCTACAGTGATTGTTTTTTATGAAAATCTGCGCATTCTTGTTATAAATCCACTGCACGTATTTTATATTTAGGTTATTTTGCGCAGATTTTTTATCCATATTCGTGGTGAAGATGACGAGCACGAAGCAAACAGGAGAGAAGTATGTATTTAAGAAGGTTTACAGGACCTTAGTACAGTTGATTTTTTTTTTTTGGTTCTTTCGTTAAAGTATTTTGTTGTCTTGTATGATAAATCGAGGGCTATTGATCTCATTCGTCGTGATGTCTCGTAGGAAAACTGGAAAGCGGAAGCCTGCCACCGAAATCCAAATTAAACGGCAGATAAAGAAAGAAAAAAAAGCTAAAAAGGACCCAAACAAGCCCAAGAGACCTCCCAGTGCTTTCTTTGTTTTCTTGTAAGTAGAACTCAATCTTTTTTTACTACTGTGGAATGAATAATATTTCTCTCTAAAGAAATAAAGAAAGAAAAGAAAGCTAAAAAGGACCCAAACAAGCTCAAGAAACCTCCCAGTGCTTTTTTTGTTTTCTTGTAAGTGGAACTCAATCTTTTTTACTACTGTGAAATGAATAATATTTCCCTCTACTGTCTATCGTCTATAAAGAAGTGGAACTCGAATGTGTGGCGTAGAACCTTGGATCCTTAGGTCTAATTTAAATGCTCACAGTTTCATTTTTTTATTGCAAGCAGTAATATGGTTTTTAAAATGCAGGGATGATTTCCGAAAGGAATACAAGGAAGCAAACCCTAACGCGAGTTCAGTCTCTGCGGTGAGTATAGGGTATTATTTTGTTTACCGTGCACATATTTGCTATATCTTCTTTGCAAGCTTTTGACCTGCAGCACCCTAATATTTGTGTTGCGTTTTGATCTTTTGTAGGTCGGGAAAGCAGGGGGAGAAAAATGGAGGGCAATGAGCGACCCGGTTAGTTACATATTTTGAAATTCACCGATTAAATTTAAATTATATGTCATGCATATGTTTGTAGGCATTCTGTTTTAACCGGATTCATTTCTTCTAACAGGAGAAGGCTCCATATGTATCTAAGGCTGAAAAGAAAAAGGATGAATATGAGAAGTCAATGACTGCATATAATAAACAGAAGGTATGATGCCCTTTAATCACTGAATGCGAAGTTAATGTTGCTCTCTAGTTTTTGAACGTGGAATGATTCCCATTGTAAATTTGTGCCCTTTTATATCGGATTTTAGGATGCCAATACCGAAGAGTTTGACAAATCAAAGTCACTGGGAGGGACTGCTTACATAAACATGATTTACTGATGGGAGTTTGCTGTTTTCACTTGCTGTATCATTCATATCTATCTCACAGGACGATGAGGAGGAGTAATACAATGGTGTGGACTTACTCTCTGGATAGAATGATCTTCCGATTGACTTAGAAATTCTGAAATAGGTTTTGCACGCTTTGGGAGTAATCTGTTCAATCTTGGGCGTTTAAAATCTGTTCATTTGTACTTAGAATCGACATGAATTATGTCGTGAACATTTCATTGTATTCCAGAACCAAGGACACGCATTTTTGTAGACTGTAAATTGTCTTTACAGCAATGAAACATGCTGTATAATTTATGTTGCATGTGTCAGCAAAGAAACATGCTATTGCATGTGTCCATTTTATTGAATGTCACAAACGTTTGCAAAATGATGCAAATTGTTTTTTATTTCTCTGCTGATATGCCATTTCTGGTGCGATGGAATCAATGTTGAAGCTGAATGACTGTTTTATGTGCAAATGTTTCAATTAATTAAGTTTTCCTACTTATAGATAGATTGATTGTTGAATGTATATGGTTAAGAGGTGATAATTCAAAAACAAAATATTAGGAAAGGCCCTACTCATCATGCACTTTTTATGTTGCCTTTCTTTTGTAAAATTTCTCTAGATTTTTTATGTTTGCTTTTTTTTGTAAAATTGTTTTTAATATGATGTCAAATACCTGATATAAATTGTATATGTTTCTTCTAAATTATGTGATATTTATTTGTATATGTTTTTCAAATTTATGTGATATTTATTGATATTATTGTACCATTTACCATTATATTATCAAATTTTTATTTGTTTTGTTTTTCATGTTTTAAATATCAAATCAACATGAAGACTACTACTTGTCTTTGGGATTACCTTAGGAATACTACCACTTGTCTTTGGGATTGTTTTAAGTGTGAACTAATTTGGAGAGTTAATCTAAGCCATTTAAATTATATTCAATTAAAGGTCAACTATTATGAGGTCATGAATATGAAAATATATTTAGGGTTGGGGGAACTATACTCATGGTATGGAGCAATAATGTTAAGTTCTAGATATTGTGACAATACATTTTTATATTAATATTGTTTTCATTAGTCAACTAGGACCTTAATTGTGATTGTATGGTCAACTACTACCTTAACTATAATTGTACCGTTTGTCTCCTATATTCACCAAGAAGCCTTAGTTTTTGAGATCATCTCATATTGTGCATTTAACATATAGTAAAGGAGGTGTCCCCCTTCAATTCAAGATTATATATTTCATTATCAATATGTTGGGTTACTCTTTCTTTCTATTTCATTTTATTTACATAGGTTGGAAGTTGGGTTGTCCAAGCTTACCAAAAAAGTAGAGAACAATGAATGCCAACAAATGTAGACATAATGAATATGGTAAAGTTAAAGGGTATATTTAAAAAAAAAACTTAAAAACATGAGGAAGAAAGTTGTGAAGGATATAAGTAAGTTTCTCACCCAAAAGTTAACTCCTCAAAAGAGGATAGGAATATTAGATGGTGGAGTCTCATTCACCTTATGATAAAATTTTATCATACTTAGAGAGAAAGAGGCTTGAGCCTTGTAAGCTTGATTACTCATTACTCCAAGGTCCACGTAATCATGTGTTCAACTTAGGACCAATAAACGAATTCATTCCGAAGATAGATATGAAGATGTTTGATGGTAATGGTCCCATAACATGAATATTCTAGATGGAACAATTCTTTTTATCTACATCAAGGGTAAGGACAAACTTTAGTTGAAAGTTTGAACTTCCAAATGCAAAATGAAAAAAAAATGGGATGGTCCATATGTTTTGAAAATTATGAACAAGGGATGACTCCACAATGTCTTTCATGTCTTCTATTTAATGAAGTTGGTTAATGGCATGTAGATGAATGTGATAAACCTTTGCATAAGACAAATCATAGAATACAAGATCAGATGGAGGCGACTCCCTAAAGAGGATTCACAAGTTGATATAAAGCATTTCTAGTGGAATACATGAGTTTGGATATGTACTATAGAAACACTCCTTAAGTGGTTGTTGACAAAAGAAAATGGTTTTTCTCCTTTTTATGCTTCAAATATAATAACATGTTTAATATATTTAGTTGAAGTTGTGCTTTTGGGAGTAAGGAGTTCATGGTTCAAATCTTATTATCTATTCTTCAAGTGTATAATTCATATACCACAAAACTCTTATTTTCTTTACCTAAACTCAAAATCTCTATAAAGGCCAAAATGAAGTCTTTTCAATGATAATGGGATTTATTATTTTAATTTAAAATCGATAAAGTTGTTTTAAATGAGAAGCATGTTATATACCTAACCAAATCATATTTATCACCCTATTTAGACTCAATGTACATGAGTTATTTTGTATTTGTGCTCAAGCTTTTTTAATATATCACATTTATATAAGGATTTAATTATTTTTTTGTTGGGTCTCTAATTCTATGGTAATATCTTTTGTTTCAATTTATCTATATTTACACACTATTAAATATTGCTCGATATTTAACAAATACATAGTTTGGATAGGATACATTGAAACACTCAACACTAAATATGCCAATATATCATTGTGATGATGAAAGTCAATGTGCTAGGCGCTCACATGAAACCTAGATTCATTGATTATTGCTACAAAGATGCATAGCTTGTTATTAGATTCATTGATTATTGCTACAAAGATGCATAGCTTGCTAGAATACTTGATTTATAATTTTGTATATATAAGTATAAATACTAAATAGAGAATGTTTATGTGTTTTAAAATTGTTATTTAATGTTTCATGAATCACTATGTCTACACATTATCGTACCTTAGATTTGTCTACTATACTTACTTGGATATATGTTTTTTGGATGTATGTTCTTGGTCATTTTGTTTTAAGCCATAGCATTTTTTATTTTTTTTATTTTTTGAAGGCTTTTATTATTATATTAAAGTGGTGTAAATAATGTTTATTAATAGTCAAAGAAGCATTAACGTAAATAAAATATTAGTGTTGAAAAAAGAATATTTAAAAAAAAACATTTTTGAGTCATGGTTGCTAAAACAAAACCTTCGAACAAGATTTCTAAATGGATTCATATGAACCTTTTGAACCATTATAGTTTATCATAGTTGACATGATTTGTGATAGATATTATAACTAGTCTATTTTGAATAAAATTATCCTCCTTGTTGTATGCTTATTTATTCTTAGAAATCTTAAGGAAGATGTCATTCCCTAATATTTGTGTAAAATAATTAGTTTTAGTTGCATCTACTATATTTTATGTCTTTTAGCTCTTTTTTTAATTCAAAATTTTAAATTTCCTTAACACCTTTTGGAACTTATCACTCGTACCCATTTTGTGTGATTGAGACTCGATGAACAACATTTAATATTCTAGACTATTTTTTTATATATTTTTATTTTTAGATTAGATGAATTGTTTCTTTCCCAATATCCTTATCATAGTAGTAGAAAAAATTCAATCATTTAATAGCTGAAAAAATTATTCATTAAGCCATTTATTCATTAAATAGCCAAAAAAACCATGGAGGACATTGTATTATAAATAATAATTACTCAAAATTTCTCGAGACACTTTTTTTAGTTTTCTTCTCTTTACAAAATGAACAAGAAGCACATCTTCTGGAATTTATCGTTCGATTCCTAGTGCTTTATCAACTTGTTCTGATGTCTCCCTAGTAGACTATTTTCCACATGGATCCTGTGGCAAGGGGTTCAAAATTACTGTAATAATGTGAAAATGTTGTATTAATTTATTTTTGTTTTATAAGTACAAGTATTTCATTTAAAAATACATTACAAAGGTGTTTTTTACTTGGTGTGGCCACATCATGTTTTGCATTTTCTTGTCCAGGATCAACCTGTACAGTGTGACCATCTACATGCTTTGCAGTTGAAATATGGAGAAGTATAATTAATGTTCACCATCTTCAATTATCTATACAAAACTGTAGCATGTGAATAAATTCATTACCAGGAGTTGAAGCACGATCTTCAATCGATTTTTGTACATCATCTAAATTAAGGGGATCATTGCTTTCCTGCTCAAAACATAATAAATATTTTATGTTAATTGGGTGAAAACATGAACTTGGAAAACAATTTCGTGGCAATTCATTTTTTTTGTTATAATTTCTAGTTTCTCGACCGAGAAAAAAGTCAACATATTTTTTTAGTTGGGAGTTGTATTATTTGTTGGACTAGATTTTAACCACGGTTAAAATTCTTTCGTCCGAGTGTTCTTCCATAGTTAGAAAAGATTTTGAGCGAGAATATTAAACTTTCTCGTCTGAGAGTATTGCCATCTTTTTCATACTAAACTATCAAAAATGTTTCTCGGCCGAGAGCTTAGAATTCTTTTCAACTCTCTACCGAGAAATGTTGAACTATATAAAGAAAACCCCTATCCTTGCTTAGTCTACCATCATCATTTTCAGGATTTTCGGGCTTCATAAGGGATTTTTCAGGCTTGCAAATAGAGTTTTCCTATTTGGGAACCCATTTCATGTGGGTTTTAGTCGAACATCATCATAATTTTATGTATTTTCAGGCTTGGTAAGGGATTTTCGGGATTGGAACATAATTTCCTTGTTTGGTCACCCATTTCAAGTGCATTTCGAGAGCCATTAGATGTAGATAGAGTTTGAGAGCAAGTATTAGAGCTAGCTGAGGCATAGTTAGGTTGACTCCATAACCTTCTACAACCTTTCCTGAATTTGTGAGGGGAAGGGGTTAAATGCACAAGGGTGGACCTTACCTGGATAACGGGATCAATTAGGAATGAGAATTGGAGAACTGGAGTTTCACCTCACGCCAAGACGAAGGGAAGGCCATGATAATAGGATTTCTAGGTATGAATTTTATATCCTGATACATGCATGTTTTGATTCTTTGCACTGTAGTGGGGATATTTGAAAACAATTAACGCTGAGAATGTCTCTCACAATGTAGGATATTCTTCTGCAATTTTAGAACGTGTTTACTTTTCTTGGATCCCACTCAACCCTGGTCATATCCAACCTTCAAACCATTAATTTCACCATTCCTCTCCTCCAATTATTTTAGTGAAGATTCTATTGACCTCGAACTAGTGAAAACCACTGAAATCAAAGTGTTTTTTACTAAATAACTGGTAGATCGATTGGAAGGAGTTTGTCTTTTGTTTAAAGAAAGAGATAGTTAATAGATAAAGAGATACCTGGTGGAAGAGACTTTATACTTGATATACTTATTTTGAAACTGACTCATCTTATTACTAAGAGGAAATATATTGATGAAAGCCACCGGCCCTCCTATATCGATAGGATATAGGGATTTTACTATTGATAGAAAAGTTGGTGGGCCCCCAGGGTTACCCCTAAAAGGATCACTGGGCTCAGCCGGATAACAGGGATAACATGGCTCACTGGTTCTGTATAACTTGAGGTGCCTAATAAAGTAGATGGTTCCCCAAAGGCCGGCCAAGATAGATGAGTTATTTCTTAACTATTTTTGTCATTATTAGGGGGGTAATACATACTTTTCCTCAATAATTAAAGGGAGTTGTTGAACAAAACCCCCATATAAAGAACCAATGCTTCCAACCATCACCATCCTCTCATAGTCACGAGCGTGCATGAATTTCCTTCCCTTAATGGCATACCCACCAGGATTTATAGCTCCAAGATCGATCATGGTTGAGGGTGCAAGGGATCACATGTGCAAAGTTATTTCATTGTTTCTATTCCCCTGAAATCCTTCCCAAATATGTTGTAGGTGAAATTGTTTGTCATGAGTGCATGTGATTTAATTTCCTTGCATTATTTGTTAAGAGGAAATGCATATGGAGCCTTCCCCTAGCCACCTATCCTTCATATGACTGTCATGTACAATGGGGGGAGTGTGATCTAAAAGGTCAATGTCACCTACATATTGGGATTCATTTGAAAATACTTATTATACCACTATGTTAATTGAAGAATTTCATGAATGTATCCTTTATGATTAAATAGACTACTTGATTCTTTCAACTATGATCACAAAAAAATCCTTTGTTCTTTTCTTTCCAGATTTCCCAAGCCAATAGGTGTAAGTGGAGTTTCCACAATCTGTTGAGAATGGAATTGTCAAATGGAGCAAGGGCCCAATTGGTTATGGATAGGGCATGGTTCCTTTTAACATGATAAGTTCTTTCAAAATAACAACACTTTTTTCCTATAATTTTGAAGAATAGGGGCATGTATCTAACAAATTTCCAATGATTTCACACTCTGGTTTTGTGCTCTTTTTTGCGAAGAAGGAAAAGAGATGTCCAAGAAAGCCTCTCTTATCCCAATTAAGATGCGTTTCTTAATCATAATCCATTGAAAGGTCACCACCTTAGGATAAACGCTACCAGTCCAAATATTTTTCCAAATGTGAGATTATCCTTATTTTTTTTAGGAAGAACATTTTTTAACAATAAAATGTTTGCTTGAGAGATATCCCATCTAAACTTTATATATATATATATATATATATATATATATATATATATATTAAATTCATGTTTGTTTTTCAATTCAAACGGGCATTCAATATAATTACTTTCTTAAAATTTGGTAGTTCCAACATGTACCAAGGGACTTTGTAATGCATTCAAACTAGTATATTGTTTATTTAAAATGTTAAAAAATTATAGACATTAAAAATGGCAGAAAACTCTTAAAACCATTAAAGACATGAAAGAACTATGTACCTAACACTTTGATACATTTAAAAAAACTCTATAATTTGACACTCCATTTTTTGTCAAATTTACTACCTACTATCTACACCATTCTAAATAAACATCACCCTAGAATACCTAAACATATGGCCCTTGATGTTCCAGCGTGATAATGTCATTAATAATATGTGCATATCCCCTAAAACCCTTTGTATTTCACTTACAAAAATCGTAACGATTCTACATATGGACCTCACGGTAAACAGTCTTGCAGGTTTCCTCAACCAGTAAAAATGAAGGATCGTTAGGCTATGTGGGTCTACATAATCAAACTCTCTTGCCAGTGGGTGAAACGAGAACATTATGGGGGAGAATACTCCATGATATTAACTACATTTTATTGTTTCATCTGGATTCTTCGTGATATCTGTGCTATAAAAAATACCTTGCATTCTTCATGGCCATTTAATATTGTTGTCCCCACTTCCACTTCTGTGTAAGATTTAAGCTAGCTCAACATCCCAGACCAACATCAATATATACCACTGGCACTTGCAATGGATCCCACGTGATGTTATTATCATTGTGGGGTACAATTTCATTAATAATCCTGCATCATTCACATTATCAAAATACCATAAATTAGAACATGAGAAAATCCATCAACTATTGGTGATGCTCCTAGAAAAGACTCGCAAATCACCTCATGAGATATATGCCCAAGTTGTACAACTATGACCTCTGGATTTGAATCCTCCTCGAGACCCCTACTCATGTGATAATCCTTCCCAGTTTAACCATATTGAAATGAAATCTTTTTGTCTATGTAATCAAGCTAGGTTTGATAGGGTCTACAAAATATTGATCACCCCCTACTTACATATCCTTACAAATCTAAACCTTTTGTTGAAATAGAATCTTGTAGTCTTCAGTTACATGTTTGTAACAATAACATCTAGTACACTTGGAAGGCACTCCCAAATATTCAAATTGGTGTGAAACGGTATGGACCCTTTTTGTAAATTCATTTCACTAGCTAGTCCATCCCTTAGGTCAATCCCTTCCAAAATCCTAGAAAGAGATACTATGCACGTATTTAAGAATTAATATTAAGATCTAAGAAAGAACTAAGAACATTCTTAATCTCCTTGCAAAAAATTGGAGACAAAAAATATAAAGACAACTTTTAACATTTCACCCAAACTGAAGTGATATTAGATTACTCTACACAAGAGTCAAAAAATGAAGTCCATGACAAGACAACAAGGGGAATTGAATTCCATTTCCAAATAGTGGACACTATCTTTTTCAAATCGATGGGATTCTTGAACCAAAAACCCAACCAAGCCTGTGAAAAATTAAAACAAAATTGGATAATGCCCCATTCATGGAGCCTATTCCATCTATAATCACTCCCTCAAAGATGTCTTTCCTACCTTACAAGCATGGAATGTTTTTGCCAAAGCTTGTGTAACCATGTTATCCACAACATGGATTTCGATATATTTGGAAAGGACTAACATCAGAGGAGAATCCTTCTACCTCACACACTTCTTACATTTATTTCTACCCAAGTTCTTTATAGTACCTCCACTGCCCACCTTTAATCTTGATTGGTATTCACTTGTATGAAAATCACCACCATTCACTAGATCCTCCACCTAAGCTCTTTTAACCTCGCCATTAATTAAATTAACCTCCCTTTCTTTTTACCCCCCTCACTGAGGAATCATGGATCTAGTTATGCATCCTCTAGGGTTCCTTTGTTGCATAGGGTTATTTGGAATCTATCATAAATTCATTGAAAACTATATTACAAATCACAATCATAATGGAATAAGAATAATATATATATATATACACACACCAGATTCAAGAATTCCAATTTAGAAAATGAATTCTTTCCCAACAATTGGCATATGTTGGAGAACAACATACATTGAGAGGAGGAGCGATTAGGGTTCAAATTGGGTGTAATCAGTAAATACAAGGAGGGACACGGCTGCACCATTCTGCACGTGGGTAGAAAGGAGGGGGGTCTGTTACAGAGAAAAATTCTTATGGCTTGGGGTACCACACTAGATAGAGCAACTGCAAAAATCAATCCTTTCCTATATGCAAGAGAAACCAAACATCTAACAATAAAGGATCTCGAAACATACCTTATTCGGGATGGTTGATGTAGATCCCCGTTGAGCTTTTCCACTCTCGCTTGTATTGATAATTTGCTCTCTCAACATTCAGCAAACAAGACAAGGATGCTATATATAATTCTATTAGACCTACTCTAGCATATATAATCAATAACATATAAGCATTTAAAAGCATCCATGGATTCAATACTCATTTAAATACACATTATTGGATAGGAAAATATATTTCTATTAATATAAATCAGAGATTACAATAGTGACAACCTCTATCGGCACGTCTGCGAATCGAAGAAACTGAGTCCTCCACCTGGGCCTCCACCACTTCAATCCTCCATCTCTCGATAGCAAGCTCATAAGCAAAGGCAAGCTTGGGAAGAACACAAAGTGCTCCAAGGGACAAAGGGATGCAGACTCAAGTATAAGCTCTAGAAACAATGGACTATAGTTTTCTTGCTCTTCAATTCCTCCCCTTTCAATGTATCCAAAGCGTTCCTTATGTAGTGTTTCAATGGGGTAATGGAAGGTCAAATCCAAGCGATCTCAAGGCATATGGAAGGCCAAGAGCCAAGTGACTCAGATCCACATCAAGGAAAACTCCAAAACTATTTGTCCTTTTGCACACATCCCGATGTACGCGGGTTTAAGGGTCAAATCCGCGTATATACATGATAATAGGTTTAAAAGTCATGTATAGAAAATAATGCATGTTTTTAGGTATGATATTGGAAACATCAAAGGTACAAAAATGGTCCATGGGGTCTAAAGAGTCTGCAGAGGGACAGGGAAGGCCATCAAGGTGTGATCCACCATGTGTGGTAAAATCAGGTGTAACAGATGCCCCCTAATGTGTGAGGTCAGAGGGGTAATACAATGGATGAAATACATTATAAGTCTATCCCAGAAGTGGAGTGATGAAGAACCAGGTGGAAGAACCAGCCATCCAACAGTACAATACAATGATCAAAATCTGCACATAACTCCAAGTAGATATAGCAGTCCCGAATACATAAGAGTACAATGGCCATGAATAGGCATGATACAAAATATGGAATGTGTGGTCATCGCCATGTACAATATAGATAGATCAGAATCTCCATGATGAATATATATAAAGGATCTTGATATCCATGAAGGCTGAAGATATATAATGGATCAAGATCTCCACAATGGCTAGAAACATCTGACATATACTGATATCAAGTCATGAGAGCTGAAATCTCATGAACACCGACACGATCAAGGAGGTAGCATATAAGAAATTCCACCAATCTGGAAGGTCTTCTACATAATCTACTATGAGTACATGTCTTACTATGTGAATAGAGGTGTCGAGGTCAAGCATAGTAGTCCATCGTCTGATTACTGGTCATTGATGTATACTGTTAACAAATGCGAGATCACCCACCAATAATGAAAATGGGAATCAAGGTACTAGACTACAAGCTAACAAGTGTGAATAAATATGTTGAGGTTGAACACTTGAGAGGATCCATCGATCAGGGGACATTGATGTATTCCCATATAGCTATCACCAAATTTATATTAAAAAAGTGTTTAAGACCTATATGGTATTTCAAATTTAAAGCAATTTCATTGCCTAACACATGATGACATGGAATTTGAGTTAACGTTAAAAGGCCCATTTTGAGTTGAAATTTCCTCTAATGAGTGCTTTATAGTTACAGACTAGGAGGAGATAAGTGTCAATGGGCAAACAAACTAGTTCCAAGAAGCATAACATACCTATGCTCAATGCAAGGACACATGTGTAGGATAATGACACTCGGGGGAAAGTCCCCTCCTGGTAAAAATGGGGAATCAAGCTGCAAAGGATATATAAAATGGCTCTACGTGGCTAGACATGAGACAAGTGTGGGCTATATAGCTGATAATCAAAGTCAGGGAAGCTAGAATAAGGCTCAATGAGGTAGGAAAAACTCATGATAATGCAATTACAACTTGACATAAGGGAGTCCTGGGGACAAAGGCCAGCAAAAATATCAAGAGGATTATGAGGCTCTTGCACAAAGACATGGTGATAATTACAAAGGAATCCCACACCCTAAAGGAAAAAAATGTCAGCATGGGCACCAAATGTAAAAAAGGAGCTAACTAGGGCACCCATGTATGGTCAAGCTCTACCATTCCCATCATGTCACTTCTAAAACAACAAGAAGGTTTTGTGACAAGATCGAATGGGTTCGTACCTAAGGTTATAATGAAATGGTCATAAGGTCATGCAAAGCACACATGGATGTGAAATCTAACCTATATGCCAGTTTAGACAGAATACCTGAAAGTGGCATGAATGGGTCAAAATAATGGTCGAAACGACGCTCAAAACAGACTCCTACATCATCAGATTAGTCCAAAACTGTCCAAAATGGTCAGAAACGGTCCAAAACTATAGAAAGGGGGTAACAAATTTCAAAAATTTTAAAATTTTTCTATAAATAGTAAAAAATTCAAAAATTACATATCATTTGAAATTTTTACCGATTTGAGCTCAGAACTTCCAAGGCAAATTCTGGGAGCTTCGTTTGGTGAAATTCGACATCGTTTGATCCAGGTAACTTCTCATGTCCTCTTCCATTTTCATGCAAATTTTTTCAATTTCCAAGGTCAAATTTGAATTTTAGGCCAGTCTAAATTGGTCGTTTCGGCCCATGCGGAAATTGGGGCTTTTTCCGTGTATAGGGCTAGATATACGCGGAAAAACCACCCAAACCCGTGTACATACGTGGCTGTTTTGCAAACAGTCGCGTATGTGGCTGCGCACATGGTTTTTTAAGGTATATATTGACCAAAAAATATTTTTAATGTGTAGGATGGTTCTAGAATGGAGGGATAGGGAACATCAAGATGTAGAAGAGGCTGTTCGGGGTGATTTGATGGATCAAAAAGCTCTACGTGCATGTGGGCTATACAAGTTTTGGTGTCTTAGCAGTGTGAGGGCCAAACCAAGACTCCTACGCATGCTAGTAGACTATTGGGATCCATATTCAAATTCCTTTCATATCGAAAGGATGTCCCTCACTATAGAGGTGGAGGACATATATTTCATTACTAGATTGTCCCAACGGGGAGAGGTGGTGATCCTATGCTCTCGTGGGCTTGGAGGTGGCCTCACCATTAATGAGTACATTATAGTATATTATTTCCTAGACACAGAAAAAGGTTGGGAGTCAAATCCTGACAAACTCCATCCAGGTGCTAGGACCGAAAGCCATACTATTGGCACTCGGCAGGATAATTGGTTTAGCATCACTCCACCAGGCCTCATGGCCATTGATGTTCTATGTAGTGGAGTGCATGAGACCTATAGTGTACGACTAGAGCACTGCACTATTGAGTAACATGAAGAAACATCTCAGTGACTACAAGATGGGTAGGGTACGAAACTTCAGTTTTGGCAGTATGATGAGCACGTTCTTCTTTGAGCGTGTCCTGGGGCTAAGCCCTAAAGTTGACGTTCCTCCTCACGAGGTTTGAGATCCGGCCCAACGACATTGGGCAGATGCTATGTGTAGACTAGACAGAGGTAGGGTGTCTAACCCCTACCCAGCTGACTTCTTTCTATGGTGGCGACGACAAATTATTGCCATCGATGATTATCCCTATGTGGAAATAGATTTCCGGGGAGATATGGACATGCCCCTACCACCAGGAGCAGCATACAGTGATATTGGTAACAAATCCCAAACCCTCTTTTCAAATTTTTTTGAATTATTATATTTTTTTGTGTTTTTTGATATATAGACTCAAAAGACATGTTTTTGTGTGACGACACATAGTGACAATCTGTCATATGTATGCAGATGTTGGACCACAGTGGCCTAATGGCTTCCCTCATCATAGACGGAGGGGAAGAGGAGATGATATCAGTTTTGTGGATGCGGAGCAGACCCTCCAAAGCATCCACACAAACTTTGTATGCTTGACACATAGGGTACCCATTGCGCAAGTTGAGAACTTTCCTGAGGCCATGCAGCGTCAGGTGGTTGGTGTACCACGAGCATGGGTTCGGTTATTCTGACAACTAGCTAGAGCCATGGTGTGCTACCATGATCATAACCCCCCTCCTCCTCCACAAGCTTAGAGACCTGAGAGTGATTCATTTTTGTAGTACTGTGTATTATATTTTGGTGGCTCGAAAGCCCCAATTTTGTATTATGACACTTATGTATTATGATGTCACATTTTGGATGTTTTAATAAAAAACATTTATGATGATTGATTTTATTTATTTACCTGTGTGTAAAAATGTATTTTTGTGATGTGATTATGGTCTATGAAACAAATGTCAATCTAACACATAGTTAGCATATGAGTCAGCAACTTGATTAAAAATTCTTGGAACATGTATGTATGTTATGTTGTCAAATTGTTGTTCTAACAATCTCACATGTAAGAATCTTCGTAATAGTGTCAGATCCCTAATATGATACAAGCCATTAAGCTGTGAAACTACTAACTAAAAATCAAGACGTACCTCAAGAGAGAGAACACCATGTGAAATGATAGCCCGTAATAGCTTGATAATGGCACTATACTCAACAACATTGTTCGAAGAAGGTTGTAAACATGCACCTCCTGAAGACAATGCCTGACCTGTAGGAGTATAAATCACCCAAGCAATAGAGGCTGAATGTTGAGTGTGGCAACTAGCACCATCAGCAAATCCTATGTAAGAGGAAGACTCCATTGACATCTGCGATAAGAAATGAAAGCTAATCAACAAACCTGATCACCATAAGAAAACCTAACTATGCAAAAAATTGTACAATTATATACAATAATCAGCCTTGGTTGAAGATCATGCATAGTATTTTTTAAGATAGAGCCCATTTCTAGCCCATTTCTAGGCTCCACTAAGGCTTCCCCTTCATAATCCACCAGCTCATAGGTGCCCTTCTATAACACACATTTTACCATGTAAGGACTATGCCATATGGGATTAAATTCCCTACCCCCAAGGGTTCTTTAGCTTGATCCCACAAAAGGACCAAATCTCCTTCATTAAACCTCCTCGGATGGACAGATTTTTTGTATTGGACCTTAACACGAGACTTATTTACTTCTAGAGCCACTAAGGCATCTCGGTGCTGCTCATCAAGTTGCTCTAAGTGGACCAAACGTTCCTCCAATGCGGAAGTGTCTGGTAAAATCTCTATAGCGAGATTCAATGAAGGGATTTTGCATTCAATTGAAAAGATAGATTCCACTCCATGTACGAGTTGATATGGTGAAAAATGGGTGTAAGTATTAACTGTGGTACTATAGGCCCACAAAGCAGGATATAACATGATATGCCAATTTGTTTTTCTTTGTGCGATGGTTCCTTAGAAAATGGACTTAAGTGATTTGTTCATTGCTTCAACCTATCCATTCGCCTAAGGGTAATAAGAAGAGGAGTGCTCTTGCTTATACCATAACTTCGAGGCCAACTCTTCCATCATTCGATTATGAAAGTTCCTACCATGGTCAGTGAGAAACTCTTTAGAAATTATGAACCGAGTAATAATTTGGTTGAATACGAAATGCATGGCTGTTTCAACATTAGATTTAATTGTGGGAATAGTCTCATCCCATTTCATGAAATAATCAACAACCACTATAATATGATGATAGCCCCCAAGCCGAAGCTAGGTTGCAATCCATGAAGTCAATCCCCCACTTGGTGAAGGGACCAACGGTGCTAATCGGATATAACGGGGCAGGATGTGAGCACATATTGCGTGCAAAAACCTAGCAAGGGTGACACTTCTTGAATGCATTGGCATAATATTTGAAGATCGACGGCCAAAAATATCCCGCTCTCAATATTTTTGGGGCTGTAGAAAGCCCAGATAAATGACCACCACATGCCCCTCCATGGCAATCATTCAGCACAACCTCAGCCTCTTCATGGGTTATCCACAATCTATCCCATGGCTGGTACAAAATGTTATCCACTATAAGGTAGTTCTTATATACGTGACATAATTGTCGTCGCTCATCCTGTGAAAGGTGAGTAGGGACCTTCAATGTTTGAAAATATATGATTATATCCTCATACCATGGATCTAGAGTTGAGATAAGGAAAATATGCTCATCGACAAACATATCCTCATAAACCTCCTCCTCCTCCTCACTTGGGAAATCAGAAATGAGCTCCGCAAAAATCAACGATTTCTTCGATTTTTCCAAAACAAACTCGAGATCGAATTCTTGCAAAATAACAATCCATTTATTATACTTTCCCCCGATAATCCTTCTAGTGAGGACAAACTGAAATGGATTGACATGAGCTACCACCAAGGTTTGGCGAAGGAGAATGTAGTGTCCCAATATCTGAACCGCATGAACGGTAGATAAGGTAAGTTTCTCCACATGGGAATAATGGATTTCTGCATCAATAAGGTTCTGGCTCAAATAATATATGACATGCTAATGGAGCTCCTCATCCTCCTGAACCAAAACCATACCAATCATCTCCATGGACGTGACCACATAAATAAAAAATTCACAGCTATAGTTAGGTGGACTAAGCACGGGTGTCGATGCTAAGGATCGCTTAAGAGCATCAAAGGAATCTTGCGCTCGCTCATCCCAGCAAAAGGTAGTGTCCTTCTTTAAAAGACACATAAATCCTTTAGTCAAATTGGTAAAGTTAACTATGAATCTCTGTAATAAATTTGCCATGCCTTGCAAACATTGAAGATGTCTAATATTTCGCGAGGGAGACAATTGAAGTATTTCCTCGACCTTTAAGGGATCGACTCTTATACCCTCCTTGGAAACAATGAACCCCAGCAAACAACCATACTTCACGCAAAATATACACTTATGTGGATTTAACCTAACCAGGTAGTGGAGGCATCTTTCGAATACTAATCTCAAATAGTAGGGATGACACATTCTCAACCGAGAATGAGCAGCAAGGTCATCCAAAAAGACTTCAATAATTGATTTGAGATCGTGAAAAATCAAGGTCATACCCCACTGAAATGTGGCTACGACGTTTTTAAGACCGAAAGGCATCTTTCGATATGCAAACGTACCCCAAGGACAAATAAATGCAGTTTTTTGTTGATCCCCGAGTTTGATCTGAATATGATTATATCCAGAAAATCCATCCATAAAGGAAAGTACCTCACTTCTCGCACACTCATCCAAAATTTGATCAATAAATGGTGTGGGAAAATTATCCTTAGGACAAGCACGATTTATATCACGGAAATCAGTGCATATAGGGATTATTCCCTACTTCTTATCAACTGAAACAGGGTTTGAAAACCACTCCATCAAGGGAATAGGATAGATAAAATCTTCTTTTAATAGCTTCTCTATCTCATCCTTAATCGCGAGTGCTTTTATAGGATTCACCGCACACAAACGTTGTCGAACAGGCTTCGCATTCGGATAGGTTTTAATTTCATGTTCGACAATACAAGGGTCGATACCTGGCATTTTCTCATATGACCAAGAAAATATGTCACGAAAGTCTTTGATCAACTCGATATATTCCTAAATCTCAGCATGGGAACATTCTGCCCCAATATAGACATTATCAATCTTGCCAGGATCGTGAGAGATATTGATAGGAATAGTAGGTGATATATTCTCCATGTTCCCATCAGCCATCTGACCAGGAGAGCTTAATGGAACCACGGGACTAACAATATTCTCACTAAGAATCTCCTTAAAGTCCTCATGTTCCAAACGGTCAAGCTCGGGAAGAAAATAAGATCTATGATGTAACTCTTCCCAAGGTGGCTCAACTCTAGACATGGCCTCAATAATAGCTTCATCTGATGGAAAAACACTATCAAGGCAATCATGTGCATGAGAGGACTCAAATTCCCATGCAGGAAGCACATACGGGTCCTTATCCTCCGTCCACGAAGAGAAAGGACTAGGCTCTGCAACACAATCAAGATTCGCTTGATATTCTATCATTGCTGCATGCAACATCACATCCGTTTCGATAGGTCCATTTGAAGGACTCGATGAAGGAAGAATCCAAGGATCTTCCATATGGGTAGTGCGAAAAGACACCAAATTTAATGAAAATAAAGCCCCATCGAAACTAGATCCGATCATAAGGATGGGTGCAGGACAACTAAATGTCCCCATAAGGGATCGATACATACCTACACCCACACTACCAGTTGCCAGCTGAGAATGATCGATAATCAGGATAGAAGCTCTTGACGATGCTTTGACACTCGTATTCTTGAATGATGTCTGATTAATCGTAACAATCTTCCCATTAAATGGAAAGAATACAACTCGAAATAGAGAAGAGGCTACAGCTTGCATACTATACATCCAATTCCGACCCAGTAAAAGATTGTAATAAAGGGGTGCATCAACCACCTCAACCTCGACCGCGACGGTCTTCCCTCCCAAATGGACCTTACGAGAAGGAATAATTTAATGCATTTGAAATGATCTACCATCAAAGGAAGTCAACATGGTAGCAGATTTAGACAACTCAAGAGAACCCAAACCCTTCAAACACGACAAAGACATCACGGAAGCAGCAACGCCTTTGTCAATCACAGTGCGTTTGATGGTCATGCTAAGACATTCTACATGAATCAAGAGAGACACATAGTAAGGAAAGCAAGGCTGTAGTCCCATGGTTTCAAATTTGATGATGGAAGAAGAGTTATCAACATTCACCCCAAGAGAAGAAAGCAAAGCTTTCCTTTGCGACAGACAACTCTGAAGTACTTCAAGTGCAGACATCGCACAAGGATTTTGGCCTAAATCCTCGACAACAGAACAATTTTGGGTGGCTCGGGCATTAGGATTGTGCCTTGAATGATTTAAGACTCCCTTAGGAATGCAAGGTGTAATATCAGGTTTATCCATAGGATTTTCAATACGCAAAGGGCTCTCAGTTGGAGGAGGTTCCTTCCCAAGGTCTGGTTGTCATGAACCATAGTCTTTTGCACGACTCACAACCTTAGTAGCACGCACCATGTTGATGCACCCATGACCAGTATTGGTTTCCAGTGGATTTTGATCTCCACCTGATGCAGAATGAGGATCATGGGTCCTCGAGTTCATATTTTGATTATGGGGTAAAGGATTGGTCAGCACAGTTGGGTCGTGTGCTATGAACCTCGAGGTGTCTTCCATATGAGGGCATAAGTGAGTGAGGTGGTCATCCTTACATAATTTGCAAGGAAACTTAACCTTCCATTTATACTTCTTGTCCCCCCTAGCATTGTGGTCGTTCTTGTCATTAAAATTGTCATTTTCATTCTTGTTCCCACCCTTATGATTGTTTTTACCCTTTTTCTTATTCCTTTCAGGCTACTGGTTTCCATTTTGGTCTGACGATTGCATAGAAAGTACACTCGTCATTTGGGTGGGTTGAGACAAAGTCGTGGCTTGTCCTGAAGCATATTGATCGATAGACAATTGAATCACTTGTTTCATAACCAAATCTGTAGGTTTGGTACTTTTACAACCCACAATGCCATCGGCATGTGGTCCAGGCTTGATCTTGGGATCGAAACTAAAACGCAGAGTGTTAGGTATGATCTCATATAATATTCTGGATTGAGCATAAATGAAATCCAATTCTTGTTCCCTAAAAATTGGTTGTTACTCATTCTGAACTCCGGATGTGGAAACATCCTTTGCGATGTAAGGTAGCAACGATTTAAGGAACCACTCAAGGAGAAACTCCGGCGGTATGAAAGCTTTAATCAACCTCTTCCATCTACACCACTCTTGGATATGGTTCGAGATATGTGTGGATTTGTCCTATCAAAATGTTGATAAGATTTCTATACCAACGTCATAATGCACGGGTAGCTAGAAGTGATTGATGAAAGTCATAGCAAGGTCATCAAACAAAACAAATGCCCCCCTTCGTAACTCTATGTACCATTTTGCGGCAGGATTGGTGAGGGTGCGTTGAAATAGCCTTAAATGGATTGATTCATCATGTAAGGAATTGGAAGAGCACCAAAGGTGAAAGGTAGTGACATGTTCACTAGGATCTTCTCCTTGTTTTCCCTCGAACTTGGGAATGTCCTAGGGAATCTTGTTAGGGGAAGCCGACCAAGCTGGGTCATGAGATACCGAATCGTTCATTAGTCTCGACAAGTCAGGTAAATTTAACATTGTGAGGAAAGGGAGCCTAGGTTGAGCTATTCTATGCCATGCTCCCTGATAGTTTTGGTTCATATAAGGCTGACTACTATAAATACCATGGCCTTGTCCATAATATCCTCCTCCCGTTTGACCCATGTAGGGCTGCATGGAAGCATTATGATGTGGTGTACCTTGACTATGTGGTGCTACAAAGCCATAATTAGAGGAGTAAGAAGGTTGTTGATACCTGTACCCATAAATTTGATAGCTCTGTCCATACTGCGGTCCATAATATTTTCCATGAGAAACTCCATAAGATGTCCCAGGGGATATCTCATGAGAAGCTCCATAAGTAGGGATATGGGGAACTCCTTGCGATGGACTGTAAGACAATCCAGAAACAGGAATATGACCTCCTGAGACAATAGGAGATACTTGGCTTTGAGATACTACTGTGCAAGTAGTCGCAGTACAAACATGACTAGTAGCAACATTGTGACCTGAAGGACCACGTGAATGAGGGGGAGGAAGGGTTGTCAAAAATTCATTCGAAGGAGTAGGAATAGAGGATGAAGGGACATGTGAAGGGATGTAAGTGGTATTCCCTATGGTCACTCGTCTCGGTTCTGGTATCCTCATATGGCTACTAACACTAGGTCTAGGGTGAACATGTGAGGTATCTTCCACCGCCAGGATTGAAGGTGCAATGTGACTAGTGCTTCCAAATCTCTCCACACGGAAAGGAATAGGAGTGCCCCTAGGTGTAATGCTAGGTTTGATTTCTAAATCGACATGTGTTAGATTTTTATCATTCAAGCTAGCATTATGATCTTAGGATCTTTAACTGAGAGAATAACATGCACAACAATGAAGCATAAGAGACAAGAGACACAAAGAATTTTCCTCAGGGAAACCATAAAAGAGAAAACCCCGCAACTTCCTTAGAGATAGAATCAACACCAAAAGTAAAACTAAAAAACATAAATATGATCTCCCGATAGCAGTAGTCTCTCTCTTGTCCTAGCAACTTCTCCTCTCACTCATTGGCCCAAATGAGTGAACGTGTGTGTAATAAATAGAGAGGCTCACTCTCTATTTATATTCTTTCGTTCACTTGAAACCCACTCCAACATGTCGGCCTCACTTAACAATTACTTACTAGAGCCGACATCTCTAGGAGTGTCTAATAACCTTAGTGCCCCACAACTTGTAAGGACTTTTCCTCCTCTGACCAACAAGGACGGTTATCCTTAACACAATGGTGGGGACTATTGCCCCGACTTACAATGACTCACCTAGGGTTTAATTCTCTAGGATAGTCTAATAACCCTAGGGCCCCACAACTGTGGGGAATTTAATGCTTGACCAATAGGAGGGTTACCCACAATGACTTGAAATGACTTGTTTACATTATAGAAACTTCCCGAAATAAACATCGCGGTATGACATGACTCAAATACATTATAGACACATCTCGAAATAAACATCAAGGTACAATACATAATATATATGGATGAATACATTCTGAAGTTACAATTACATCAACACTCCCTCTTAACTAGGAAGGTATTCTCTCGACCCAATTTATCAGAACAAGTCTTCTTCTTTGTATCATCTGGATCATCATTGAGTTTTTATCACCTTCATCTTCAAGTCATCTTCATGTGGATCTGGATCATCATCACTCGATCTAGATCATCACTCGATATGGATCATCATCACTAGATCTAGATCATCACTCAATCTAGATCATTACTGCTGGATCATCATCACAGGTGCTATCTCATGATTCTTCTTATCACAGGAAGTTCTACAGAGCCATCCCTTTTTCATGCTGGTTGTAGGCCTAGCCTCCATGTAGGTATTCTTATAGCACTTATATCTGACCCTAAGTCAGAATGGCCCACTCAGCACTTACATCTGACAATGTAGGAAAAAATCCTATAGTCATATCAGAAAGGCATGCCCATCACTCACATCTGACCATGTGGGAACACATCCCATAACCCTATCAGAAAGGCTCAGGACTCACATCCGTCAACCAATTTCAGAACGGATCAACACTTACACTCGGCCATGTGAGGAACCAATCCTCCATGCTGAAAGGCTTTGCACTTACATTTGACAACCAATGTCAGAAAGGTTTAGCACTTATATTCGACCATGCAAGGAACCATTCCTTCATGCCGAAAGGGCTCTGCACTTACATCTGACAACCAATGTTAGAAGGGCTCTACACTCACATCTGATCATGTAGGAACCAATCCTACAGTCACATCAGAATGGCCCTCTGTCCCAGACTGAGCTTTCCTGGTAACTGACTAGGTGCCTCCATTCCACGAATGGAAACAACCCTTATATCTGATCAATGGGGAGCCAATCCCTCAATCACATCAGAATGGCCATGTGCTCACATCTGATCATGTAAGACTACATCTTACAGTTGTATCAGAAAGGCCCTCAGTCTTAGACTAAGTATTCCTGGTAACTGACCAGGCACCTCCATTCCAAGAATGGAAACGACCCTTATATCTAATCATGTAGGAACCAATCCTACAGTAATATCAGAATGGCTTAGCACTCATATCTAACATGGAAGGAACCAATCCTATCACCATGACAGAATGGCTCAGCCCTTACATTTGACCATGGAAGGAACCAATCCTCTCACCATGTCAGAATGTCTCTAGGTCTCATCATTTCCCCTTGGAGGGATCCTCGGTCTGGAGAACACCAAGCTTCTCCATGAAGTACTTGAACTTCACCCTAGATAATGGCTTTGTCAACACATTGGCTATCTGTTCGTCCATCGAAACATACTAGAGCTTCACTGCTCCCCTCTGCACCATATCCCTGATATAGTGATACTTGATCTCGATATGCTTCACCTTATCATGGAACACCGGGTTCTCTGACAGCTTCACACAACTCTAGTTGTCGCAATGTATACAAGTAACATCCAACTGGATATGAAATAAATCAGACAGTAGATTCCTTAGCCATACTGCCTCACAACTAGCTGAACAAGCTGTGACATACTCTGCTTCAGTTGTACTCAGTGTCACATAGGATAGCTTCCTTCTAAACCATGATATCACACCGAATCCCATACTGAAGCAACACCCTGAAGTGCTCTTCCTATCGATGGCACTGCCTGCTCAATCTAAATCAACATAACCCTCCAGGTTAATCTTCTGATTTGCATCATACTTGAGCCCATAATCAGTTGTACCCTTCAAGTATCTCAGAATATACTTTGCAGGAATCAAGTGAGTAGGTCTCAGATCTATTAGGAACTAGCTCAAAATGTTCACAGCAAAGCAAATGTCTGGTCTCGTATTCGTCAGGTACATCAAGGCCCCAATTGTTGGGCACCCAATATGCAAGTGAATTACAGCTAACATACAGAGTGTGCAATATTTATTGTCAACCCAGGGAAGTATTGTATTTCAAGGATAACATGCACAATATATGCTTAAACACTTAATTTCTGCAAATGAACAATCCTATTCTCTATTCAGCTATGATCATCCAAAGAATCCACTTAATCTAGTTTACCTTCTAAAAGATACAGTCACAATTACCTTCTGCTGTTCTTGATCTAGAAATTGAAAGCTTCATGAATTCATATCTAAATTACTTTTGCAGAAAATCAAGTCCTGTTTATCAATACATCTAATGATTCACCCAACTATCTTGATTTAATTACTCTAGAAATTCAAAAGACAGAAATTGGAATTAGATCTTTCTAGAAATTCAAGGTATAGAAATTGAATGCAACTAATCTAGGAATTCAAGGTACACGAATAAAGTTCTGCGATTATGAAAACAAAAGTACAACTTGCAAGGATCTATGGAAACAATAATTAAGGGATCTAGGGATGGACAGGGCTGTTCAGCTACCACACAATTGCATAAGAAATATTATTTACACAATCGACTGTTTTACCATGCCACTACAACTTTCCAAGAGGCGCAATGAATAACACGCTGTCAATCCACAACTGTCACAGGTTCCTATGGAGAAATGAAATTAAACATAACATCACGCGACAGAATAAATAAAATTCCTAATCTAACTCAACAATCCCTGTGGGAAGGCGGGCCCAGCCTTCACACGGAGATGCTAGATGAACACACGTTAAAAAACCTTATATTTGAAGTAACTCTTTGTATTAAAAAGGCAGATCGATTACACAACTCTCAGGCACAGCTAATACAATGAATTGGCTACTGGTTCAACCCCTATCTCCGTGTTAGTTTTTCAACAATTAAGCTAGCATTATGATCTTAGGATCTTTTCACTGAGAGAATAACAAGTACAGTAATAAAACATGAGCACATCACAAGAGACAAGAGACACAAAGAGTTTTCCTCGGGGAAACCATAAAGGAGAAAACCACGCAACTTCCTCTAAGATAGAATCAACATTAAAACAGTAAGAGATCTCCCAAAACAGTAGTAGCCTTCTGTCTTCTGTCAAGCCAAAGTATTTCCTTCTCCAAAGGTGCGCCACACTTAAAGAGAGCAAGTGATGTATGTCACAAGTGATAAATAGAGAGACTCTCACTCTCTATTTATATTCATCCATTCACTTGAGTTTCCATTTCACACGTAGGCTCAACCTAATAATTACTACTTGATCCTACACCTTAATTAGTGTATAATAACTCAAGTGCCCCGAAACTGTGGGGACTTACCTAATGACTTGATATGACTTGTTTACATTATTAATCCTCCCGATCGGAACATCGGGGTATGACAACATGACTCAAATACATAATAGAAACATCCCAGAATAAACATCGGGTTACAATACATAAGATACATAGAAGAATACATTCCGAAGTTACATATACATCAACACTCCCTCTTAACTAGGAAGGTATTCTTTTGACACAATTTTTCAGCACTGGTCTTCTTCTCTGTATCAACTGGATCATCTCGTCTTCAAGTCATCTTCGTCTTCAAGTCATCTTCACAGGATCTGAATCATCTCTTGATCTGGATCATCATCACTGGGCTGGATCTGGATCATCACTCGATCTGGATCAACACTGGTGTTATCTCATGATTCTACTCGTCATAGGAAGTTTTACAGAGCCAGTCCTTTTTCATACTGGATGTGTCATCTCAGAGCTAGTCCTCTTTCAAACTAGATGAGGCATCTACACAGAGCTAGTCCTTTTTCAAACTAGATGAGCATTCCCAGAGCTAGTCCTTTTTCAAACTAGATGAGGCATCTTCAGAGCTGGTCCTTTTCAAACTAGATGAGGCATCATAGAGCTGGTCCTTTTTCAAACCAAATGTGGCATCTACTTCAGAGCTAGTCCTTTTTCAAACTAGATGAGTCTTCCCAGAGCTAGTCCTTTTTCAAACTAGATGAGGCATCTTCAGAGCTGGTCCTTTTTCAAACTAGATGAGGCATCTACACAGAGCTAGTCCTTTTTCAAACTAGATGAGCCTTCCCAGAGCTAGTCCTTTTTCAAACTAGATGAGGCATCTTCAGAGCTGGTCCTTTTTCAAACCAGATGAGGAATCACAGAGCTGGTCCTTTTTCAAACCAGATGTGGCATCTACTTCAGAGCTAGTCCTTTTTCAAACTAGATGAGTCTTCCTAGAGCTAGTCCTTTTTCAAACTAGATGAGGCATCTTCAGAGCTAGTCCTTTTTCAAACCAGATGAGGCATCACAGAGCTGGTCCTTTTTCAAACCAGATGTGGCATCTACTTCAGAGCTATTCCTTTTTCAAACTAGATGAGTCTTCACAGAGCCAACCCTTTTTCATGCTGGATGTGGCATCCTGACAATGGAAGGAACCAATCCTCTCACCATGTCACTACCCTTACATCCGACCATGGAAGGAACCAATCCTCTCACCATGTCGGAATGGTACTGCACTTATATCCGACCTGCTCATCGGAATGGCCAACACTCACATCTGACATGGAAGGAACTTAATCCTTTAGCCATGAACAGAATGGTTCAGCCCTTACATCTGTCCTACTTGACAGAATGGCCATGAATCTTAGCACTCATATCAGTCATGGAAGGAACCAATCCTATCACCATGATGGAATAGCTCAGCCCTTACATCTTGACCATGGAAGGAACCAATCCTCTCACCATGTCAGAATGGCTATGGGTCCCATCACTGTCTCTGGGAGGAAGCCTCGATCTGGAGAACACCAAGTCTCTCTCTGAAGTACTCTAACTTCAGCCTAGCCAATGGCTTTGTCAATACATCAGCTATCTGTTCCTCCATCGCAACATACAGGAGCTTCAATGCTCCTCTATGCACCATATCCCTGATATAGTGATACTTGATATCGATATGCTTCAACTTGTCATGAAACACTGGATTCTCTGAAAACTTCACGCAACTCTGGTTTTCACAATGTATACAAGTAGCATCCAACTGGAGATCAAATATATCAAACAGTAGCTTCCGTAGCCATACTGCCTCACAACTAGCTGAACAAGCTACGACATACTCTTCTTCAACTGTACTCAGTGCCACACAGGATTGCTTCCTACTAAACCAAGAGATCACACCTGATCCCATACTGAAGCAACACCCTGAAGTAATCTTCCTATCGATGGCACTGCCTGCCCAATCTGAATCAACATAACCCTCCAGGTTAATCTTCTGATTTGCATCATACTTGAGCCCATAATCAAGTCTACCCTTCAGGTACCTCAGAATATGCTTTGCAGCAGTCAAGTGAACACTTCTCAGATCTGTCAAGTACTGGCTCAAGGTGTTCACAGCAAAGCAAATATCTGGTCTCGTGTTCGTCAGGTACATCAATGACCCAATCATCTGACGATACATCGTAGCATCAACCAACTCTGACGAAGCATCACTCAATAGCTTCAGGTTTGATGCCATAGGTGTAGCCATAGCCTTGCAGTCCATCATCCCAAACCTCTTTAGGATCTCTACTGCATACTTCCCTTGTCCAAGGAATATCCCATCCATACTCTGCCACACCTCCATACCTAGAACAATAGTGCATCGACACATAACTGGAGCATCACTGGTCTTCTGCCTTCAACCTTGAAGCAAATGTTGGAATCCAATTTACTCTCAGTAAAGCCTAGAGTCATCAGTAATCTATCCATCCTGTCATATCATGTCGAACCTCAAGATATTCTGTAGTCACTCCCTCTGAATCGAAGCATCATACTTCCTCTGTCTTCTATTCTCTATGCACTGAAAACATTCTGTACCGGAGTGACAAGTAGCTTCCTATGCATCTAGTGTATAGGCTTGCATCTTCAACAAAGGTTAAGATCTTCATCAGGCTCATCATGTATGTGTTTAGACTCTTGCTGGCTGCAAATGTCTCTTCGTAGTCTAGGCCTTCCTTTCATGAGAAGCCTCCTGCTACGACTCTTGCTTTGTATCCCATGATGTTTCCATATACTGCATGATGGAACTATGAACTTCTCTTCAGGTCTCGATACTACGCCCTGACATCATTCTTCTTGAACTGGTCTTCCCTTTCTTCTTGGTGGCTGGAAGGTTCTGCATCAATGATGTCACAGCACACATCTTCATTTTGAAATGTCGTCACTTGCTCTTCGGAACAAGTAT
>LPNX010689311.1:379919-434472 GCA_001517045.1 Pseudotsuga menziesii | reverse complement strand
GTACTCCTTTTCTGAAAACAGTGGAGGGAAGCTCCCGGAACAGGAAGCCCTAATTTTCTGATTTCTTCTGTAGAAATTCCTGTTACTGTTTCTATGATATCTCTGAAATTACTGCTCCTCTATGTCTGAAATTTCTCACTGAGGTAACCTCGCATGTCCCTGATCCAACACCATAGTTTTCATCAGATTTGGTTTCACCATTTGGGATTTATTATCCTTTTCCCAAGGTGACCTGTTATAGGACTGTTCAGAATAGCAAAGTTGTACGGCCTGCCACGTGTCACTGGTTCATCTTCTGAGTCTGATCTTTGGAACACAGAAAGTACAACCTGTTAAATTTCTGGAAAATCTTTAGGAATTCCATTTGGACCTCTTTAGCCCAAGATATTGCAGATCTCCCCAGGTGTCCTGTTTATGGATGCTTTCTAGAAGAGGATGGAGCCCTAACTTGGAGAGATCATATCTCCCAGAATATAGTGAATCTAAAGCTTATTTTTGGATACATTGTTCATCAGGATTTTATCTTCCGCCCCTGCAATTTTGAGCTTCTGATACTTCGCCAATCTCGAAATATAGCGACTGTACCAAAATGTAGCATTTTTAGTATTTAGCGTTTCTCCTAGCTCAGGGTCAAACTAGGGTTTGACTTTCCTGGAGTTTCACCCAACCAAATTTCTTGATCCAGGTCTCTAAACTTGAGTTTTGATGAGGAGAATAACCCTATGCTAGTCTCACTCAAAAATTCCTCTTCTGTAGAAAGCCCTAATTTCCACATCGAAACTGAAAATGCTTGAAATTGAATTCCGCATCGACAGGAAAATGCACCCTTCAATGGAGAGTCATCTTAGCATACTTTTGCTGAAAATATGTGGAGGAAGATCCACAAAATAGGAATCCCTGGTTCCTATAGCTGCACAATGTCTTCTTCTCAGGTTAGCTCTGATACCATGTTAGTTTTTCAACAATTAAACTAGCATTATGATCTTAGGATCTTTTCACTGAGAGAATAACAAGTACAACAATAAAACATGAGCACATCACAAGAGACAAGAGACACAAAGAGTTTTCCTTGGGGAAACCATAAAGGATAAAACCCCGCAACTTCCTATAAGATAGAATCAACACCAAAACAGTAAGAGATCTCCCAAAACAGCAGTAGCCTTCTGTCTTCTGTCAAGCCAAAGTATTTCCTTATCCAAAGGTGCGCCACACTTAAGAGAGCAAGTGATGTATGTCACAAGTGATAAATAGAGAGACTCTCACTCTCTATTTATATTCATCCGTTCACTTGAGTTGCCATTTTACACATAGGCTCAACCTAATAATTACTACTTGAGCCTACACCTTAATTAGTGTATAATAACTCAAGTGCCCCGAAACTGTGGGGACTTACCTAATGACTTGATATGACTTGTTTACATTATTAATCCTCTCGATCAGAACATCGGGGTATGACAACATGACTCAAATACATAATAGAAACATCCTGGAATAAACATCGGGTTACAATACATAAGATACATAGAAGAATACATTCCGAAGTTACATATACATCAACACTCCGAACAGCTCTCCATATTTATACAACGTAAATCATAACATCCTATCCCTATTATTGGGAAGCCATGGAGATCTCTGATCTTCAAGCACCCTAAATTACAACAGCTGTTATAAACGTGGTAGGATGAAAGATAATAAATATAGGGAAACTGTTAATCGACCCAGGAGTAATGATATCTTTAGATCACAGCTATACACGATCAACAATGCACTGTTGACCTCCAAATCTGACGCATTTTGTTGCAGCTATATTTGTATATCTTTGCCGGAGATAATACATTGGGACTGCATTCCTTGGGAAATGGTAGGATGGAGGGTGATCAACTTGAGCAATGAATTCCCATCCTTTTCGCAGCATGTTTAGCTGGATCTTCCTGCAGTCTATATACCTCAAAATACCTTTATAAACCATCATATGTTAGCATATTGAGAGATATAAATCTTTAATTACCACAATCATAAGTATTAATAAAATAATGCAATAACCATTCATACCTTGGTGGATTGAAGAGTAGAGTGAGGGTAAAACATTTATTTGGTATGCTCAATGGGGTAGGATAGGGCAAAAAGGAGTGAATAAGGATGGTAAAAAAGGGAAAATTCTGGGCCCAACATCCCCCCCCAATTGTCTTGTTGCATGTCCTCATGCAACAACCTCCATTATTCCGAATCTAAATCTGGCACTGTGCTATGTTCATGGAGATAAGAGAAGTTGTAGGAGAACTCCAATGTTCCTTCTTTTTCTGTGAACCCTCTATGGGAAACCCAATATCTCCAACATTGCTGCTCTTTTGCCTTGGTCAATGAGAAATCCATCCGATATGGTTTTTCTGGCCACCAGATGAGGGGAAATTTAAATTTTAGGCACAATGAATTAGCCCCACACTCCCTGATCCATCCAACATAACCCTCAACACTGGAAAGTGCCTATTCAAAATTTCTAAAATAATAGGGGTCTCTGCTCCTAAGAGTAGGAGAGGAAACCTGCCATCTATGCTTACTTCCTTCCAACGCTGCTTGTTGGTATATAGAAATATGGTTGGTACAGGTAGAAATAACTTCCTCCTGCAGTTCCATTATGTGCCGAGTCTGGATGGGGCATAAGAGAAAACTATTGTGTCGAGCAAGAAAAATTCTAGGATTTTGAGGCTCACTTTGAACCCACAGATTAGAGTGAGCTTCATTGTGAGAAAAGGTTTGAAAATACCTTTCCCACTGAGCATTATTGCTCACAAAAGAAGCAAAGGCCCTCAACTGAACATCTCCTAAAAAAGGAACAAGATTTGAATGGCGGTCTAGAGGACAAGCCATCTCATACAAATATAATTCACACAGCAAATTCTGATCTTCAAAACTGCTTCTTAAAAACGTTTCCAAGAATTTTTCTGAGGTTGTTATCTCAAATGATCTCCCTTATTTCACATCTCTCAACTTAAACCAAACAAATTACTCAAATAGAAAGACAGGGTAATAAGAAGAAGGTTCCCTAGTTCCCAGGAGTTCTTGGGAAAGAGCATACATCTGCTCTTTTTCCTTCTGCATAGACTGGAACTTTTTCAGCTCCCTTAATTTTCGCTGTAGCTCTTCTTCTCGAAATATCTGGATCATATGTTCTTCTGCCCATTTCTCCTCCAGTCTCCTAATAATATTTTTATGCTCAGTAAGGGAAACTTTTCCTTCTTGGTATTCCTCCACCTGGCTCTTCCATTTGCTTACCTCCATTCTCAGAATTGAAATTTCTACTGTAGGGTTCAGGGCTTCTTCTTCATGATGCTCCTCCTTGTCAGAATCCAGGTCGATGAAATTTTGGAAGAGTTTAGTCCATCCTTTGTCACTTGATGTGCCACATTGGACATCCTGCACATCTGAAGCTATTTCTGGTGGTGCTAGTTCTTGTGTGATAGCAACCTCTTCTGGAATTTCTTCAGCAACAACGTCCACCACTCCTGGAGATGCTAGTTCTTGTGTAACAACATCTTCTTTCTGTAGTTCTTCCTTGGCAATTTTGGAAGTTGACTGTGAGGAAGTTGGTTCTTGTGTGACTACACCTTATTCTTATTTTTCCTCATGCTGCTGAGATTGGATGTCTTCTTCAGTCTGCAGCTGTTCCTCAAGGATTTCAGTATCACCTGAGGGTTGTGATTGAACTTGTTCATTTTCACCCTAATCCATATCGGGAATGGAATCCACTTGTTGCATTTCTACTGCAATTTTCAGGGATGTTGGTTCTTGTGTAACAACATCCTGATTTACTTCTTTGTCTCTAGGTTGTTATGATTCCAATTCTAGGATTTCCATGTCTTGAGACAAATCTGGAGTTGTAGCACAAAATTATTCATTAAACTCCAGAGTTCCTTCAATTCTTAGTTCTCCTCCCCTCATTTGGGAAACCATGTGAGCAAGAACATTCAAAGATGTTGGTTCTTGTGTGATAGCATCTTGTTTAACCTCATCATTGCCTTGCTCTTGTGGTTCCACTTCTATGATTTCTGTGTCATGGGAGGATTCCGGGGTCACAGTGCAATCTTCATCCATAAAATTGGGAATAACTTCCTCCCTTGGTTCCTCTATCCCAGAGTTAGTGGCAATTTCAGAAAGAATATTTAAAGATGCTGGTTTTTATGTGACAGCATCTTCTTTCTATGAAGCTTCCTCCTCCTGAATTTTTCCTTGGATATTTTCACCCTCTCCCAAATTGATAGTATTCAAGGATGTTGGTTCTTGTGTGACAACAACCTGTTCATCAGAAACTTATTTCTCCTACAGTTCTTCTTTGGGAGTCTCACCATTAATAATATTCAAGGATGTTGTTTCTTGTGTAGAAGCATCTTGTTCATCTGCAACTTCCTTCTCCTGAAGTTTCTCTTTGGGAGTTCCATCATCTCTCAAATCAGGTTGTCCTTGTCCTTCCTCAGTTGTAGGTGCAGACTGCTGTGTTGTAAAGGCACGAATTACAATCTTGTAGCCTGATTCCTTAAAGATTTCTCCATAGGTAGGATAGACCACTATTTCTTCCTCATTGCCAGGCTCGATAGGATCTGATCCTTCCACTTGATCTCCAGCTTCAATCAATGTGTTCAGCTTCCTTTCACCCTATTTTCTGCACACTTCTTTCCAATTTTCCAATTCCTTTCTGAGTGTTTGGACTTCCTCTTTTAATAGCCTATTTTCAAACAGAAGTCTTTCGATTTGGGGTTCTTCTTCAACCGAACCCTGTGGGGCATCAATTGGTCTGGGTTTAAGAATGGGGAACTTAATTTGTGCTTTTAAGGTTGCCCATATTTCCCTTGCTGCTTCTACTGCTGCGACTGACCTACTTCTTTTCCTTCTTATTGGTGAAGATACCTTAATTTCTTCTATTTTTTCATCCTTTGATCTCCTCCTTTTTCTTTGTGGTGCTGGAGTTTATGGATTCACAGCTGAAGTAGAAGGAATATTCTCAGTTCCAGCATTTTCTTGCTCCTCGGGATGTTTTTCCTCAATCAAGTTTCCTCCCCATTTAGGTGAGGATTCAATGGTCACCAACTCAGTATTTTCTTTTGTTTCCATGGATCTATCATCTTCGGGTTCAAATGTTGTAGCATCTAATGCTGCTCCAGTTTCACCCTCTATTGTCAGAGCTACCCTGCTATTTAGTTCTTCCACATGGTTTTCATGTACATCTTCTCTCAATTGTTCTGCTTGTACCCCTGGTTGATCCTCTGATCCAGTCTGTACATCGGCTTCCCTGACATCGAGTTTCAGCCATATAGCTTGAGCTTGTCTCATGTCTAGCCATGCAGAGCCATTTTATATATCCTTTGCAGCTTGATTACCTATTTTTACTGAGAGGGGATTTTCCCCCGAGTGTCGATATCCTACACATGTATCCTTGCATTGAGCATAGGTATGTTCCACTGCTTGGAACTAGTTTTTTTTCCCATATGACACTCGTCTCCTCCTAGTCTGTAACTATAAAGCAATTTTATTCTTTTTCAAGCTTTTTAAATATTTGAAAAAGTCCAAAAAAATAAAAAAACCAAAAATCCAGACAAGGAAAGATGTTATCTTTTGGCAGTTATCGAGTCGTGTCGCTTTCAAATAGAGCACTATATATCACATCCATTGGTTGGGTTTATAGTTTGAATTTAGGAGCTGTACTCATTTATCTGAGTTTATCTCCACCGACTGGTTAAGATTCTAGTCCCCATGGAGCCTCTGTCGATGCCTCCTGTGTCGCAGAGATGTCCTAGTTTTATATATCGAGTCTATGCTGCTTTTATTTAGTCACCATTTTCCGTTATGCTCTTGTTCACAGGAAGTTGAAACCTGAGTCATCCATTCCTCAATTATCTTGACTTTGCATGTCAGCCATTCCCTGTATAGTTACTGGTTCATGCACCTTATGATCAAGTCCTTCCACATTATATAGCTTTGCTGAGTACCTTGTGTTGGATGATGGGGGATGCCTTAATGCCCTCCTTCCAGCAAATTTCATTCCATCGAATTCAGATCATTTATTCTGGGATTGGAATCTAGAGTCATCTTTGAGTGCCTTGAGACTTGCAGTCATTAGTGGCAGGTTCTCTCGCCATCGACAATTTTTGGGAATACATCAGTGTCCCCTGATCGGTGGATCCTCTCAAGTGTTCGACCTCAACACATTTATTCACACTTGTTAGTTTTCACTCTAGTACCTTGATTCCCATTATCATTATTAGTGGGTGATCTCGTGTCTGTTAACAGTATACATCAATGACCGGTAATCGGACGATGGACTACTAGGTTCGACCTCGACACCTCTATTCACATAGTAGGACATGTACTCGTAGCGGTTTGTGTAGAAGACCTTCTAGATTGGTGGCATCCCTTATATGCTACCTCCTTGATCATGCTAGTGTTCATGAGATTTCAGCTCTCATGACTTGATTCTAGTATATGTCAGACATTTCCAGCTATTATGGAGATCTTGATCCATTGTATATCTTCAGCCATTATGGAGATCATGATCCTTTGCATATATTAATCATGGAGATTGTGATCTATGTATATTGTACGTGGTGATGACCACTTATGTGATATTTTGTATCATGCCTATTCATGGCCATTGTACTCTTATGTATCCGGGACTGCTACATGTATTTGCAGTTATGTGAAGAGTTGTATTATTGTACTATGCTGATTGGGTGGCTGGTATTCCATTTTGGATCCTTCATCACTCCACTTTTGGGATGGACTTATAATGTATTTCGGCCATCGTATGATCCCTCTGACCTCACACATTAGGGTGCATCTGTTATAGTTGATTTTACCACACGAGGTGAATCACACTTGTATGGCCTTCCCTTGTCCCTCTGTAGACTCCTTAGACCCCTTGGACCATTTTTTGTCCTTTGATGTTTCCTAGACCATCCCTATAAACATGTGCAAATTCATATACGCGACTTTTAAACCCCTAATCGCTTATATACGCGGGTTTGACCCCTAAAACCGTGTACATCGAATGTGTACAAAATCCAAATTCTTTTGGATTTTTCCTTGACATGGATCCGACTCACTTTACTCCTAGCCTTCCATATGCCTTGAGATCGCTTAGATTCGACCTTTCATTACCCCTTTGAAAATCTATATAAGGAACTCTTTGATACATTGAAGGCATAAGAGAATTGTGAGCAAAGAAACTATAGTCCATTGTTGCCGGAACTTGTGCTTGAGTCTACATCCCTTTGTCCCTTAGAGAACTTTGGTGTTCTTCCCAAGATTTCCTTTTGCTTGTGATCTTACTATCGAGAGATGGAGGATTGAGGTGGTGGAGGCCCAAGTGGGGGATTCAGTTTCTTCGATTCGCAGACGTGCCGACAGAGGTTGTATTCATTGTAATCTCTGATTTTATATTAATAGAAATATCTTTTCCTATCCAATAATGTGTGTTTGAATGAATATTTTATCCATCGATGATCTCAAATGCTTATACATTGTTGATTATATATGCTAGAATAGATCTAACACCGATATATATAGTATGCTTGTCTTGTTTACTTGTTGTTGAGGAAGTGATTAATCAATTAAAGCTGAAGTTCGAAAGCTCAACGAGGATCTACTTCAACCGTCCGGAATAAGGTATGAGGTCTGATCCTTTAGTGTTAGATAATTGATTTCTCTTGCATATTGGAAAGGATTGATTTCTGGAGTCAAGCTGTCTATTATGGTACCCCAAGCCATAGGAATTTCTCTTCGTAACAAAATTGACGACTCTGCTGGGGATGTTCCTTGTTTTTATTTGGGGGTTTGTGGGCACAATGGGCTTGATATTCTTGACTTGCTCTTTGTTTCTCCTTGTTTCTGTGTTGCATTTTATAGGATGTTCATCCATTGACACTCTCCTTTATTGGTTTGACCCTTGGCCTACTTTTTACCACTGTCTTCTCTGTATATGCAGGTTTTTGGCCAAAAGTCGCGTATATACACGGATTTTTGGCCAAAAGTCACGTATACACGCAGGTTTTTGGCCAAAATTTGCATATACATGCAGCTTTTTGGCTAAAAGTCACGTATATATGCAGTTGTTCTTTAAATAGCTGCGTACATCCTCCCTTTTGGTGAGTTTGATGTTGTGGGAAGTTCTTGGGTGGGTTGTGAGTGTGGTTGGGTCTTCCTTGGGTCTGATGTTGTCTGTTGGATGCTTCTTTTATGACCAGAGACCACTTTTTCATTTATTTTTCTTTGAAAGTAGTTTTAGTCATTTATCCTTTTTGTTTTTCCATTAGTGCATTACTCTTTTTTGTCTCGGTGTCTTGCTGGGCTTATGTTTTATACTTGCTGCGGAGACTGAGAGTTTTAGATGACTTTTATTGCATTTTTCATTCTTTTATATTGAAAAATACAAAGTAGTTGCACTCTTAGTTGCATCTTAGATATGGATTTGAGGAGGTACTTGTATTGGATTGCTTGGATGAGAGTTGTGTTTAGGATTTCATATAGGAAGGATTGCATTGGCATTCGGAAAGGAATATATATTTATGCATCTCATGTAGTGGCATACCCTATTTTTCATTTGACAAATATTGTAGTTAGCATTGTTTGTTATGGTGTGCATATTTATTTCACTGCTGAGTCATCATGTCATTAGTTGCACGACCATTTCCCTTTGAGTAATTACATCCAATTAAAATCAACGCATAATAAAATGAATTACACTCTTTTCTTTTATAGGGTGCACCAACAAGATTAGGTTTTAGGGTCTTGGAATATTTCATTGTGAGTAAATTCTCCAAGACCACTAAATGAAACATGTATGTGTCTGTCCAAGTGAGAGTGTGAAATTCCTTAGTATAATTAGTGTTTCTTAGGATCCTCCTCTTACAAGGGAGTTAAGCATGAGGCAATGTGAGCGGTTATGATTGGGATGACCCCTGGTTGTAAATGAGTAGCACTGGAGATATTTCCAGGATTGTATTCATATCTGGGGGATATTTTTGAGTTTTGGGCTTTGCTACCCTGCCCATACGGCCAATCCCGCCTGCGACTGTCCTCCTGAGCATTGATTATATTGAGGTGACCGCAGTTGCCTTACCTAGGTTATCGAGGGGGTATTTCACAGAGGTTATTCCGCAGGTGTCCTGGCCAGGTATAGGTCGGACAACATAGTCACTTTATGCGTTGAAGCTAAGGGCCACTATAATTGGTTACATACCTTCCCTTGTAGTGTATGGGAGTTTCAAGCCTCTCCTAGGCGAGACATACCTACTACATTCGGGAGCTCACATATCCTCCCCTTGGTTTGCTTTTATTTTGGATGTATATTTTCTTAGGAGTGTTCTCTTTGTGCTCTATTTGGCATTTGGGATCATGTTTACTTGAGTATATTTATGCTCTCTTGAGTTTGGGTCCTTTTATTTTCGCCATGCCTGGTATACTATCACCCTTCCTTGGGCCTAGTACGGACCCTGGTGTCAAACTTGGGGGCATCATAGGCCCTTACCATGCTCATAGATTTGGGAATGGTCATATTACATCCTCTACTCCATTTGTGGAGGATTTTTATTCCCTTCACTTGGTCTTTACACCGGTGGTCACCCTCATGGGGGTGGTAGTGGATGCGTGAACGTTGGGTCCACACCTTACTTTTGTTTTTATGTCCCATCATCCACTGCATTATTTCCTTTGGGTGCAGTTGTCATGATCATGCCTCCCTATATCCTAAAGTTTGGATTCTTTATTGACTATTTTGGTTTGTGTTGGACTAATATGGTTGTCATGTAGAGTCCAATTTTTGTACACTCTCTCCGAGGTTTCGACCCTTTCATTCCTATCACAGGTATCATGTATAAACTGGCATATAGGTTAGGATTTCAAATCCGCTTGCATTTTGCATGACCTTATGACTGTTTCATTTTAACCTTAGGTATGAACCCATTCCATGGTATCACGGAACCTTCATGCTGTTGTTAGAAGTGGTCCTATGTGAATGGTAGAGCTTTCCTATACATGGGTGTTCTAGTTAGCTCCCTTTTGCATTTGGTACCTATGTTGTGAGTCCTATCTTAGGTCCAAGAGTCCATTGTATAGTATTTCCATGACATTTCGCAAAAGCCTCATACTCCTCTTGATCTTTTGCTGGCCTATTTCCCTCAGGACTCCCTTATATCAAGTTTTAATTGCATTATCATGAGCTTTTCCTGCCTCATTGAGCCTTACGCCGGCTTCCCTGACATCGAGTTTCAGCCATATAGCCTGAGCTTGTCTCATTTCTAGCCATGTAGAGCCATTTTATATATCCTTTGTAGCTTGATTCCCTATTTTTACTGGGAGGGGATTTTCCCCCAAGTGTCGATATCCTACACATGTATCCTTGCATTGAGCATAGGTATGTTCCACTGCTTGGAACTAGTTTGTTTGCCCATATGATACTCATCTCCTCCTAGTCTGTAACTATAAAGTATTTTTATTCTTTTTCAAGCTTTTTAAATATTTGAAAAAGTCAAAAAAAATAAAAAAACCAAAAAGCTGGACAAGGAAAGATGTTATCTTTTGGTAGTTGTCGAGTCGTGTCGCCTTCGAACAGAGCACTGTATATCACATCCGTTGGTTGGGTTTATAGTTTGAATTTAGGAGTTGTACTCATTTATCTAAGTTTATCTCCATCGATTGGTTAAGCTTCCGGTCCCCATGGAGCCTATGTCAATGCCTCCTGTGTTATAGAGATGTCCCAATTTTATATATGAAGTCTATGCTGCCTTTATTCAGTCACCATTTTTTGTTATGCTCTTGTTTGAAGGAAGTTGAAACCTGAGTCAGCCATTCCTCAGTTATCTTGACTTTGCATGTCGGCCTTTCCTAGTACAGTTACTGGTTCGTGCACCTTATGATCGGGTCCTTACACATTATACAGCTTTGGTGAGTACCTCATGTTGGATGATGGGGGATGACTTAATGCCCTCCTTCCAATGAATTTCATCCCATCAAATTCAGATCATTTATTTTGGGATTGGAATCTAGAGTCATCTTTGAGTGCCTTGAGACTTGCAGTCATCAGTGGCAGGGTCTCTCGCCATCGACAGTTTTTGGAAATACATAAATGTCCCCTGATCGATGGATCCTCTCAAGTGTTTGAAATCAACACATTTATTCACACTTGTTATTTTTCACTCTAGTACCTTGATTCCCATTATCATTATCGATGGGTGATCTCGCGTCTGTTAACGATATACATCAATGACCGGTAATCAGACGATGGAATACTATGTTCGACCTCGACACCTTTGTTCACATAATAGGACATGTACTCGTAGTGGTTTGTGTAGAAGACCTTCTAGATTGGTGGCATCTCTTATATGCTACCTCCTTGATCGTGCCAGTGTTCATGAGATTTCAGCTCTCATGACTTGATTCCAGTATATGTCAGACATTTCCAGCTATTATGGAGATATTGATCCATTGTATATCTTCAGGCGTTATGGAGATCATGATATTTTGTATATCTTCATCATGGAGATTATGATCTATGTATATTGTACATGGCAATGACCACTTATGTTATATTTTGTATCATGCCTATTCATGGCCATTTTACTCTTATGTATCCAGGACTGCTACATGTATTTGCAGTTATGTGTAGAGTTGTATTATTGTACTATGCTGATTGGGTGGCTAGTCTTCCATTTGGGATCCTTCATCACTCCACTTCTGGGATGGACTTATAATGTATTTCGGCCATCGTATGATCCCTCTTACCTCACACATTAGGGGGCATTTGTTATAGCTGATTTTACCACACCAGGTGAATCACACTTGTATGGCCTTCCCTTGTCCCTGTGCAAACTCCTTAGACCCCTTGCACCATTTTTTGTCCTTTGATGTTTCCTAGACCATCCCTATAAACATGTGCAAATTCATATGCGTGACTTTTAAACCCCTAATCACGTATATACGTGGGTTTGACCCCTAAAAATGCATACATCGGGATGTGTACAAAATCCAGATCCTTTTGGAGTTTTCCTTGACATGGATCCGACTCACTTGACTCTTGGCCTTCCATATGCCTTGAGATTGCTCGGATTCGACCTTTCATTACCCCTTTGAAAAGATATATAAGGAACTCTTTGATACATTGAAGGCATAAGAGAATTGTGAGCAAAGAAACTATAGTCCATTGTTGTTAGAACTTATGCTTGAGTCTGCATCCCTTTGTCCGTTGGAGCACTTTGGTGTTCTTCCCAAGCTTTCCTTTTTCTTGTGATCTTGCTATCGAGAGATGGAGGATTGATGTGGTGGAGGCCCAAGTGGTGGATTCAGTTTCTCTGATTCATAGACGTGTCGATAGAGGTTGTATTCATTGTAATTTCTGATTTTATATTAATAGAAATATCTTTCGCTATCCAATAATGTGTGTTTGGATGAATCTTTTATTCATGGATGATCTCAAATGATTATACACTGTTGATTATATATGCTAGAATAGATCTAACACCGATATATATAGTATGGTTGTCTTGTTTACTTATTGTTGAGGAAGTGATTAATCAATTCAAGCTGAAGTTGGAAAGCTCAATAGGGATCTACTTCAACCATCCAGAATAAGGTACGAGGTCTGATCCTTTACTGTTAGATATTTGATTTCTATTGCATATTGGAAAGGATTGATTTCTGGAGTCAAGCTGTATGTTGTGGTACCCCAACCCATAGGAATTTATCTCTGTAACATGGGGATGGTAAGCTGAAGCTACTCGATGTTGAACATGATACTTCTATAACAGATCTTCAAATTGATGCGACATAAAATGCGGTCCTCCATCAATAACTACTTCCTTAGGTACCCTAAAATGGGTAAATATTACACTGTATAGGAAGTCAATCACAACCTATTCATTAGCCTTCACTAGAGCTACAACTTCTACCCATTTTGTCATATAATCGGTACAGACCAAGATGTAGGATTTTTGTTTGGAATGAGGGCTGATAGGACCAACAAAATCTAGAGCCCATATATCAAAGGGTTCAATTACTGATTGCGGTTACAGAGGCATTTCATCTAATTTATTTGGCTGACCCATCCTTTGGCAGCTATCACAAGACTGGACATATCATTTTGCATCCTTGAAAAGAGTAGGCCAATAATAGCCCATCCTCAGCACTTTGTGTCCTATTCTTCTATCTGCAAAATGTCTCGCACAAGGTTCATCATGGCAGGCCTTTAATATATGGAAGGTTTCATCTTCTCTTACACATCTTTTGATCTCAATATCAAGGCCTGTGTAAAAGAGATGACCGTTTACCCAGCAGTACCTGGAACTTTGCTGAATAATTTTCCTTTTTTCTCTTTTGGACATATGTGTCGAAAACTTTCCTGCAACCAAGTAATTAGCGACATCTGCATACGAAGGAGAATGAGCTGAAACTGCAAATAAATATTCATCTAGAAAACAGTCCTCAACAGGAAAATTATCATCACTATTAGTGGAACGAGATAAAAAATCAGCGACAAAATTTTCTTTTCTAGGTTTATCTATGATGGTAATATCAAATTCCTATAATAATAAGAGCCATCTAGTCACTCTGGCATTAGTAATAGGTTTATTCATGAGATATTTAATGGCAGAGTGGTCAATGTGCACAAATGTAGGATATCCAGTAATGTAATGTCGAAATTTGTTAATGGAGTAAACAATAGCTAGGAACTCCTTCTCAGTGACAGTATAATTAAGTTCAACAGGGGCTAATTTTTTACTAATATAATAAATTGTATAAGGTACTTGGACATCATGCTGACCTAATATTGCTCCAATAGCAGTATCTGAAGCATCTGAAGAAATGTGGAAGGGTAGGGTCCAATCGGGTCCTCTTAAGATAGGAGCTGTGGACAGCTTCTCCTTAAGCTTAACAAACATTGTCTGGCATGCTTCATTACAAAAAAATTACACATCCTTCATCAACAGTGAAAAGAAATGGGAGGCAAGTTTGGAAAATTTTTCTATAAATCTTCGGTAATATCTCGCATGCCCTAGGAAACTTCGCACTTCTTTTTGAGTGGCAGGAGTAGGTATATTTTTTATTACCTTGATTTTTGATGGATCCACCTGAATTCCATTAGCAGAGATGAAGTGCCCCAATACTACTCCTTCACTCATCATCATATGGCACTTTTCAGTGCTTAAAGAGAGATGGGTCTGTTCACAGGGAGTTAAAATCTTTTTCAAATTTTCCAGTTCTTATTCAAAATATTTGCCATAAGGAGTGAAATCATCCATAAAAATTTCTATACTGTCATTAATTAATTCTGAAAATATGCTGAGTACAACTCTTTGAAATGTTGCTGGTGCATTACATAAACCAAAGGGAAGCACTCTGCAAGCAAATGTTCCCCAGGGACAGGTGAAGGTTGTTTTATCTTGGTCTTTAGGAGAAATGTGAATCTGATTGTACCTGCTAAACCCATCCAGGAAGGAGAATAACTTCTTCCCTGATAAGGTGTCGAGTACTTGGTCAATAAAGGGCAAGGGAAAATGGTCTTTTTGTGTGGCTTTTTTTAGCTTCCTATAGTCGACACAGACTCTCCATTTACCATTTTTCTTGGGTAAACTTACGAGCGGTGAGACCCACTCGTTTTCTGAAATAGGCTATATAAATATGGCTTCCAAGAGTTTCTGAATTTCCTCCTTCACTATGTCCCTAAGATTGGGGTTCATTCGTCGTTGAGGCTGGCACATAGGCTGTGAGTCACTTTTAATATAAATATGATGGGTGCACAGGTTAGAGGGAATACCCCTCATGTCTGTATACTCCCAGGAAAATTCTCCCTTGTGTTCTTTCAAGACACTGATCAGGCGCTTCTGTTCATCTAAGGAGATGATGGGGTTAATATTCAGGGTTCTTCTAGACTCTACCTCAATGGGGATACTTTTTGAATTTTTCAATACTGGGATTATGTGTGTGTCATCGACTAGTGCTTCTTCTTTGAGATTTTCTTGTTCTTCCTTGCTGAGAGTAATGTTTAGGATTTGATAAACTTCTTTATTGACTGAGGTGGGTTCACTGATGAAATTATTAATGTCATCGTCTTCGGTTTCATCTTTAAAACTTAAGGCCTTCCCTATAGTTAATAATGGCTGAACGCCCTCTTCTTCCTCTGGCTCCATCCATAAAGAAGTTTCAGCTTCTAGGCTCGGCTGAGATGGAGGGTAGAGAGTGGGGTTCTTTGTCTCAGTGCCATCTGATATGGTCATAGACCCAAATCGACTGCTAATGCAAGCATCAGCCGTGGCTAACCAAGGCCTTCCCAGGATCAGTGGGTGTCCTCCTAACTACAACTTAGGTTGTAAAACCAAGAAGTTAGCAGGGTACTCCCAAGAATCAACTGAGATGACAAGATCATCCAAAATTCCCATAGGTTTAATGGTGGATCTATCTGCCAGTTCTAAAACGATGGGAGTTGGCCTAAGACTAGTGAGCCCAAGTTTTCTTACAGTTTCAATTGTCATGACAATAATCACCGCTCCTAAATCTACCAGTACATTTGGTATCTGTGTATTCCCAATCTGCACAGTAACAGTGGGATTCCCAGGATCATCATATTTAGCCAAAAGGGTTTTTCCCATTATCAATGCAGATAATTTCCCTATGACATGAACAGTGGGAGGATCTCTGGGTTTCCTTCCTGGTTTCTTTGTGCACAAATCCCGAACAGTTCTAGCATAGATAGGCACATCTTGAAGAGCTTGAAGGAGGGGAATTTTAACATAAATATTCTTTAACTCTCCTAAGAGGTTAAACTAAGGTTGTCCCCCTACCCTTGGTAGCATTAATCTCTCGGGATACGGTGGTTGTCTAATCAGCTGGGTAGGCTGTGTATCACTAGATATATCATACTGTATTTCAGCCGACCCATTAGTGGGATGCTCAACATCTTCAATGATGGGGGTTGTATTAGATATATGTTGTGGATTCACCCCTTCTTCATGTACATGGGATGGAACATCTTCAATGATTACAGGCTCTACTATTTTTCTTGATCGTAAGCGAATATCGTTACAAGGCATAGGAGAAAGGGAGTAGGCAAGCATGTTGACAGTCTCAAATTGATGGATTGATTTATTGTTTTGGTTAGGATTAGGTTGAGTAGGAAGCTGAGGTCATATCGGTATATTAGGGGCAGCATTGTTCTGCAACTGTAGTTGCGACTGTTGATGAGGATATTGAGGATATTGAGGAGGGTATGGTTGTTGTTGATGTGGAGGTTGTGGAGGAAACTGGTTCCCTGGATGGAAATTCCTCCATCCAGGAGACTAATAAGTTAGTTGATGTGGTGGCTGAACCCAGGTATTCCAGGAGTTATAATTTTGCATGGAAGGTTGAGAAGGGTTCCATTGAGAACAAGATGAAGGGAATTGTGTATTCATGTTATGCATATAATTCCAATTATTCATGTTATTCAAAAAAGGAAACAAGTATGGATTCATACCTTGATTTCGTGGCTTCCAGGGCTTCTTTGGTGCAATGAAGTAGGCTGGTTCCACCTCTAGAGTTGATTCTTGCAGAACAACCTTCACTTGGGGAAGTGATGGGAATTATTTTGTGTCGTGGTTCAGCTCGCACAGCTGACACACTTCTGCCTTGTCGAGTGGGCACTCCTTCAGAGGGTGGTTCTTTCTACATTGAGGGCATAACACACCTAGTGTGAGATCCTCTACTACCTATTTTTTCTTTTCCCTCAGGATGTCGATTTCTGAGGAGATAGAGCTCATCATTTCTTTTTTGAAATTTTCAACGAGGTTGCCTATCTTTTCACGGGTGGCTCTTCCATTGGATGACTTCTGAGTTCTGTCAAAGACATTGCGTTCTAGCTTATCCCATTTGTCTCGCCTGTTATTCCTTGAATATCCCCTGGAGTATATTTTACATAATTCCACAATATTCTCTAAAGACTCCTTGGATATATCCCCCTTTCCTAATAGGTTTAACATATCTAGGCAGTCATCCCTAGTCCCGCGAAGCAGGATTATCTTGAGCACATCTAACCCCATGTTCATCTATCCAGGTCTTTGCACATTGTATAAAAGCCTCTCTACAAAATATTCCATACTTTCATCCTCCTTCTGCACCATTTTAAACAATTCTTCTCTCTTGTCCTTGGTGTTGCAATATTCCTGATATTTCTCTAGGAACACTTGTTTCATCCTGTCCCAATTAGTAACGGTTCCACCTCCTAGGCTCATGAACCGGTGTAATGCATTGTCCTTCAAAGTGGCAGGGAAGAGCTTCAGCTTTTGTGCATCAGTGATCTAGTCATAGCTGTGACAGAGGATATCAAACTCAAAAATAAATTCATCTGGATCCTTTTCCTCTTTTCCATGAAAGCGAGGCAACATCAATGGTGATATATTTTTCATACGGGCTATCCCTTCCGGTTGTTGAATTGGGAATTGAAGTGTAACCACTGTTCCTTCAGGTAGGGAATGATCTTCTAGATGATGGTTTTATCCCATTGCCTCTTCCTCGTCAGATTCATGTCTGTTACTCATTCCTTCTTTTATTTTATCCTCTTCGTTCTTCTCTTCGCTCTTCTCTTCGTTATTTTCTTCGTTCTTCTCTTCATTTTTATCTTCGTTCTTCCACTGATCAACAATTTTCTGATGGAACTGTGTCCACTCCTATTCAGTTACAACCTTTCTATAAATGTGATAGATTAGAATTCGATCAACAGATCCTACTGTACCAACCTTTTCCTCCTCTGCAAGGGTATTTGAGGATGTTGCGGCTGCTCATGTGTTCTCCACAGCACCCCAGGATCGGCATGGATTCTTTTGATAGGTGTTTCCTAATAGCAAGCCCTGGTAGAAGAATCAGTTCTGTCAACAAGATCATCAATGAATGTTCTTCTGCGTAATTGTGGACCTCGACCACGACCTCGACCACCTGCACTGTTAGTATTTTGTGGGGTTTTAGGAGTTGGAAGATGATCATGCTTTACCCTTCTTGTATTCACACAACCCAAATCGTTCCAATGAAAATTTAAAAGAGATTGTATAGAAACAATTACAGGATGCAACTAATGATAGTGTTTAATTTTTATCCTTCCTCGACAACGACGCCAAAATGTTGGGCACCCAATATGCAAGTGAATTACAGCTAACATACAGAGTGTGCAATATTTATTGTCAACCCAGGGAAGTCTTGTATTTCAAGGATAACATGCACAATATGTGCTTAAACACTTAATTGTTGCAAATGAACAATCCTATGAGTCTGTTCAGCTATGCTCATCCCAAGAATCCATTTAATCTAGTTTACCTTCTAAAAGATACAGTCATAATTACCTTCTGCTATTCTTGATCTAGAAATTGAAAACTTCATGAATTCATATCTAAATTAATTTTGCAGAAAATGAAGTCCTGTTTATAAATCCATCTAATGATTCACCTAACTGTCTTGATTTAATTACTCTAGAAATTCAAAAGACAGAAATTGGAATTAGATCTTTCTAGAAATTCAAGGGACATAAATTGAGTGCAACTAATATAGGAATTCAACGTACAGGAATAAAGTTCTACGATTATGAAAACAAAGGAACAAATTGCAAGAATCTATGGAAACAATAATTAAGGGATTTGGGGATGGACAGGGCTATTCAGCTACCACACAATTGCATAAGAAATATTATCTACATAGTCGACTGTTTTACCATGCCACTACAACTTTCCAAAAGACGCAATGAATAACACACTGTCAATCCACAACTGTCACAGGTTCGTATGGAGAAATGAAATTAAACATAAAATCACATGATAGAATAGATAAAATTCCTAATCTAACTCAACAATCCCTGTGGGAAGGTGGGCCCGGCCTTCACACAAAGATGCTGGATGAACACACGTTAAAAACTCGTAGATTTGAAGTAACTCTTTGTATTAAAAAGGAAGATCGATTACACAACTCTCAGGCACAAATAATACAATGAATTGGCTACTAGTTCAACCCCTAGCTATGAACAACTCTCCATATTTATACAACGTAAATCATAACATCCTATCCCTATTATTGGGAAGCCATGAAGATCTCTGATCTTCAGGCACCCTAAATTACAACAGTTGTTACAAACGTGGCAGGATGAAAGATGAGAAATATAGGGAAACTGTTAATCAACCCATGAGTAATGATATCTTCATATCATAGCTATACACGATCAATAATGCACTGTTGACCTCCAAATCTGACGCATTCTGTTGCAACTATCTTTGTACAGCTTTGCCTGGGATAATACATTGGGACCACATTCCTTGGGAAATGGTAGGATGGATGGCGATCAACTTGAGCAATGAATTCCCATCCTTTTCATAGCATGTTCATCCGGATATTCCTGTAGTCTATATACCTCAAAATACCTTTATAAACCATCATATTTTATCATATTGAGAGATATAAAGCTTTAATTACCACAATCATAAGTATTAATAAAATAAGACAATAACCATTCATACCTTCGTGGATTGAAGAGTAGATTGACGGTAAAACATTTATTTGGCATGCTCAATGGGGTAGGATAGGGAAAAAAGGAGTGAATAAGGATGGTCAAAAAGGGCCAATTCTGGGCCCAACACCAATCATCTGACGATACATTATAGCATCAACCGTCTCTGATGAAGCATCAGTCAATAGCTTCATGTTCTATGCCATAGGTGTGGTCATGGCCTTACAGTCCATCATCCTGAACCTCTTCAAGATCTCTACTGCATACTTCCCTTGTCTGAGGAATATTCCATCTGCATTCTACCACACCCCCATGCCTAGAAAATAGTGCATCGACACATAACAGGAGCATCACTGGTCTTCCGCCTTCAACCTTAAAGCAAAGGTTGGAATCCACTTTACTCTCATTAAAACCTAGAGTCATCAGTAATCTATCCATCCTATCGTACCATGCCGAACCTTAGGATCTTCTGCAGTCACTCCCTCTGAAGCATCATACTCCCTCTGTCTTGCGTACTCTATGCACTAAAACATTATGTACTAGAGTGACAAGTAGCTTCCTATGCTACTAATATTCTATGTATCCATCTAGTGTATAAAATTTCATCTTTAACCTTGTAGAAAAGGTTAAGATCTTCATCAATCTCATCATGTATGTGTTTTAACTCCCACTGGCTACAAATGTCTCTTTGTAGTCTATGCCTTCTTTTCGTGAGAAGCCTCATGCTACGAATCTTGCCTTGTATCCCATGATGTTTCCATCTACTGCATGATGGATCTACAAACTTCCCTTCATGTATCGATACTACATCCTAGACATCATTCTTCTTGAACTGGTCTTCCCTTTCTTCTTGGTTACTTCTTCATAGCTTGAAGTTTCTACATCAATGATGTCGCTGCATTCGTCATATTATTCTTCATCTTGAACTGTCATCACTTGTTCTTTGGAACAAGTCTCATTCGTCTTTTTTTGTAGGTGATTATGTATGCGATCTTTCCTACAAGTCAAATGCATTAGTTGTATGGTTAGAAACATTTTATAAGGTATATTCATAATGAAAAATTATTTTGCATCAATATATGATCATGCAACTACTTTAGCCAATACAACATTCATTCATATCTCACAGAAACATTTCTAGATGCCTTGCATCTCCACCAGGACAACATTGATATTGTGCACTAATCCAATATGTCAGCAAAGAGGTTTCATTCTAGATAAGTAGCAATGGAGAGTTGTATAGAACCATGAGCTACTTACCCATTACATGCATATTAGTAGTATATTCTATTATTATGCATATTATGATATTCATAGAGAAAAGAATATACTATTATTATGCATTTGTTTATATTCAGTTGATGATATTCTTTTCTTCAGTTGCTCCCATATTCTTTTCTCTTATTATTAGTTGGGCTTCTTCTGTGTGTGCTCTTCCCAGAGTCTGCTGAAAGTAATCACTTCCTTCTAGCACACATTCTTCGAAAGAATAAATCCCATGATCCTGGGAGGCCATTCAAGGTGGTTATAACCACTTCTACATTCTCCACTTCCTCTTTTACTGCTTCAAGTTGTTCTCTGATTTGAGAGACCCCCATAAAGTATGACTGTATGGTCTGTGCATTCTGGATCTTCACATTCTTCAACTATTTTCTCAAATTCATATTTTGATTTATGTTCTTCCCTTCAAATAGATTGGTCAAGTAATCAAACATCTTCGGTGTCTTTAGGGAAGAGACTTGTGGAACAATGTGATCTGTGATTGAATCAACAATGATCTTCTTGGCCTTGACCAAGTTCTTCTGGTGCAAGGATTTTAGCCTCATCTCCCTCTGGAACTGGAACCTATCTACTCATGTAGGTGTCCAATCCATTTTCTTCAAAGAGATCAAATACTTCCATGCTTGGAAGTTGTCAGCTTCACCAAGCTTATCATAAAGCTAATGTTATAGATCACTTTGAAATGAGAACCTCAAATGAAAATAGCAAAAGATTGGATCTTACCGATTTGAGGTGTCCGTCCTGGTTCCAGAGCTGGATGATCTAGGGTTTGTCAGAGAAACCCTAATTTTCAAAACTTGGAATCTTTCATATTTGATTGGATAGAAAGATTTATCTCTTCAATTTGAGCTATCCAATGTACTCCTTTTCTTAAAACAATGGAGGGAATCTCCAAAAACAGGAAGCCCTAGTTTTCCAATTTCTTCTGCAGAAATTCCTGTTACTGTTTCTGCGGTACCTCCGAAATTACTACTCATTTGTCTCTGAAACTTTGCACTGAGGTATCCTCACATGTCCCTATTCCAACACCATAGGTTTAGTCAGAATTTGTTTCACCAATTGGTACTTACGATCATATCCCCAAAGTGACCTGTTATAGGACCATTCAACACAGTGAAGTTGTATGGATTTCCACATGTCACTGTTTCATCTTCTGTGTCTGAAACTTGGACCAAAGAAATTAAATTCCATGCCCTTTCTGGAAAATCTTTAGAAGTTTCATTTGGACCTTTGTAGCCCAGGATATATCGATTCTCGCTAGGTGTCCTGTTTAGGGATGAATCCTGGAAGATGCTGGAACCCTAACGTGGAGGGATCATATCTCCCAGAATATACAGAATATGAGGCTTAATTTTGGATATAGTGTAAATTAATATTTTATCTTTTACCTCTGCATGTTTCATCTCTTGAGCCTTCGCCAATCCTGAGATATAGGGAATGTACCAAAACTTATCAGTTTTAGTATTTTAGGGTTTTTCCAGCTCGGGGTCAAACCATGGTTTGACTTTCATGTAGTTTCACACAACCAAAAATCTTGATCCAGGTCTCTAAAATTCAAGTTTGAATAGGAGAGAAATCCTATTTCGGTCTCACTCAAAAATTCCTCTTCTGTAAGAAGCCCTAATTTTCCGCACCAAAACTGAAAATGCTCGGAATCGAATTCCACTTCGACAGAAAGATGCGCCCTTCAATGGAGAGTTATCCTAGCATACTTTTTCTGATGGATCATGGAGAGAGACCCAAAAAGTAAGAACCACTATATTTTGCAGCTACACAATGTCTTCTTCTCAGGTTAGCTCTGATACCATGTAATGTTTTTATCATTCAAGCTAGCATTATGATCTTAGGATCTTTAACTGAGAGAATAACATGCATAGCAATAAGACATAAGAGACAAGAGAAACAAATAATTTTCCTCGGGGAAACCATAAAGGAGAAAACCCTGCAACTTCCTCAAAGATAGAATCAGCACCAAAAGTAAAACCCAAAAACATAAATATGATCTCCCGACAGCAGTAGTCTCTCTCTTGTCCCAGCAACTTCTCCTCTCACTCATGCGCCCCAATGAGTGAATGTGTGTGTAATAAATAGAGAGCCACACTCTCTATTTATATTCTTCCGTTCACTTGAAATGCACTCCAACATGTCTTTCTCACTTAACAATTAATTACTAGAGCCAACATCTCTAGGAGTGTCTAATAACCCTAATGCCCCACAACTTGTGGGGACTTTGCCTCCTCCGAACAACAAGGAGGGTTATCCTTAACACAATGGTGGGGACTATTTCCATGACTTACAATGAATCACCTAGGGTTGAATTCTCTAGGATAGTCTAATAAACCTCGGGCCCCACAACTGTGGGGACTTTAACCCTTGAACAATAGGAGGGTTACCCACAATGACTTGACATGACTTGTTTACATTATAGAAACTTCCTGGAATAAACATCAGGGTATGACATGACTCAAATACATTACAGACACATATCGAAATAAACATCAAGGTACAATACATAAGATATAAAGATGAATACATTCCAAAGTTATAATTACATCAATAGCATGATGTGCCATATCATGTGCAGGGATATCAGACATGCCATAATGAACATGAATAGTGCTTGTGGGTTCATGGTGAGTCTCATCACCTGGAAACCAATACCGACGACCTGTGAATGAGGGATCATAACCAGAATGTAAAGGTATACCTGGTGAAGGATCATATACAGGAGTAGGATCTTCCTCCCCAACCTCTTTAGGTGAAGAAGACATCTCAAGAATATCGTCCTCGTGATCTCCCGTCGTGTGTGAATCAATGTGAGAAGTAGTCCACCCGGACTGTCTATTTCTCTCTCCTGAAGGAAGAGGAGATGGGGAAGGCAGAAGTCCTGCTAAATGACAAGAACGGTGAAGTCCCGCTCCCAAATCCACAATGACTCAAAAAATGAAAAAGACTCTTTCTAATTATGCAAACCCTAGGAAAACTAGCGTGCACAGAGCATACACCTATACAATGTAAAGCCAAATCACAAGCAAACAAGGGTACCATATGTGAGCTCCTGAATGAAGTAGGTATGTCTCTCCTAGCAGAGGCTTGAGACTCCCATACACAACAAGGAGAGGTTCGTAACCAATTATAGTGGCCCTCAGCTTCAACGCATATAACGACTATGTTGTCCGACCCCTACCTAGCCAGGACACTTGCATAATATCCTCTGCGAAGTATCCCCTCTATAAACTAGGTAAGACAACTAAGGTCACCTCAATATAATCAATGCTCAGGTGGATAGTCACAAGTAGGATTGACCGTATGGGAAGGGTAACAAAGCCTGAAACTCCCAAAAGAACCCCCAGATATGAATACAATCCTAGAAATATCTCCAGTGCTACTGGGTTATGACCAGGGGTCATCCCAATCATTAATTGCTCACACTGCCTCATGCTTAAATCCCTTGTAAGAGGAGGATCCTGAGAAACACTAATTATACCAAGGAATTTCATACTCTCACCTGGACAGACACATACATGTTTCATTTAGTGGTTTTAGAGAATTTACTCCTAATGAACTATTCCAAGACCCTAAAACCTAATCTTGTCGATGCACCCTATAAAAGAAAAGAGTGTAATTCATTTTATTATGCGTTGATTTTAATTGGATTATTACTCAACAGGGAAAATGATCGTGAAAATAATGGTGTTATGACGCAACAAGAAGTAAAATGCACACCTAACAATCAATGCAAATGCACTGTGTCCAATGAAAAATGTGGTATGCTACTAGGTGAAATGCAAAATTTTCCTTCGAATGAAAAATGCAGTCATTCCTATATGAAAATTTAACTAATACTTCTCCAAGCAAACCTAGTGCAAGTACCATGCAAAATGAAAATTGCAAAATGCAATGATGCATAATGATGCAAAGAAGCAAATATTTTTGTGTTTTTTGAATTAAAATGAGATAATAAAGAAAAAGAATGACTCTACAATCCCAAGACTTTGCAAGCACTATCAAACAACACTCATGCAAGCACTAAGGTAAAAGAGACCTAATGCACTAATCCCAAAACAAAAAATGGAAAATACAATGACAAGAACATCGTTAAAGAATTCAAACTAAAAGCGTCTCTGGTCAGAAACAGAGGTGTAAACAGACTCTAGAAGTATCCAAGGAGACTCAACAATAATCAAAAATCACCCAACAACACTTAATCTTCCCCTAGAAGGAAAAACTCAGCGCATACGCGATTGTGTGTAGAAAACCCGCGTATATACACGGATATCCCATTAAAAACCACGTGTACACGTGACTGTGAAGCCAAAAATTGCGTACAGGAAGAAAAAGAGATAAAAAAATAAGGTAAACAGACAAGCTGAGACAAAATTTACTCCTATCAGACACTACCAAGAAAACATGTCCCCAGAATTGACTCAGAAATAGAGAAATCAGAGCAATTCAAGAACATTGAATGCCGATAAAAAACCCTAAAGGAAATGACTAGGAACTCCCTAGTATGGTTGCCAATTCTGTTACGGGGAAAACTTCCTATGGATTGGGGTACCACAATAGATAGAGTAACTACATAAATGAATCCTTTCCTATATGCAAGAGAAACCAAACATCTAACACTAAAGGATCTCGAAACATACCTTATTCTGGACGGTTGATGTAGATCCCCATTGAGCTTTTCCACTCTCGCTTGTATTGATAATTTTCTCTCTCAACATTCAGAAAACAAGACAAGCATGCTATATATAATTGTGTTCGATCTACTCTAGCATATATAATCAATAAAATATAAGCATTTAAAAGAATCCATGGATTCAATACTCATTTAAATACACATTATTGGACAGGAACAAATATTTCTATTAATATAAATCAGAGATTACAATAGTGACAACCTCTGTCATCATGTCTGCGAATCGAAGAAACTGAGTCCTCTACCTGGGACTCCACCACTTCAATCCTCCATCTCTCGATAGAAATATCACAAGAAAATGCAAGCTTGGGAAGAACAAAAAGTGCTCCAAGGGACAAAGGGATGCAGACTCAAGTATAAGCTCTGACAACAATGGACTATAGAGTTCTTGCTCTTCAATTCCTCCCCTTTCAATGTATCCAAAGGGTTCCTTATATAGTGTTTCAATGGGGTAATGGAAGGTCAAATCCGAGTGATATCAAGGCATATGGAAGGCCAAGAGACAAGTGAATTAGACCCACATTAAGGAGAACTCCAAAACTATTTGGCCTTTTTCACACATCATGATGTATGCGGGTTTAAGGGTCAAATCTGTGTATATACGCGATAATAGGTTTAAAAGTCACGTATGAAAAATAATGCATGTTTTTAGGGAAGATATTGGAAACATCAAAGGTACAAAAATTTTCCATGGGGTCTAAAGAGTCTGCAGAGGGATAGGGAAGGCCATAAAGGTGTGATTGACCATGTGTGGTAAAATCAGCTGTAACAAGGTCTACAAGTCCCCCAGCTTTGGATCATGGAAGAACCGGACCCTTGGGGTCCTGAACCGTAGGGTGGGGAAGCTGAAAAAGGAGGCGAGAGGCATGTAGGAGACAGGAAAGGTAAAATGTCAAGCCCAGGTGGGTGTCTTCCGAAGGTTCTCTCTATCCCTACAATCCATATTAGATCCAAGAAGGTGAGTGGAAAGATCGAGTTATGGAAGGAGAAGGCCCTTATCGGGAATTTTGTGGGGATTTTACCAAAGGAGAGAGATATCATCCAATGGATAAAGAGCGTGTGGAACCCTAAAGGTCATGATTATATGCATCTTGGCTCCAAAGTTTTTTTCACTATCATCTTTATCAACCAAGAAGATTGGGATCATATCCTGAAGGGGGTCCGTATTTTTTCTTTTCGGTCGAGTTATACCTTCATCCGTGGAAGGAACGGTTTAACCAAAAAAATAAAGACATGACGGTTTCACCAGTATGGATCCATATTTTTTAATTTCCGAGCGAATATTGGGATCTGGAGACCCTGAAGGATATAGGAAATACCCTTGGGGAATTTATAAAGGTAGCTAAAAAAACTAAGATCCATAGATGTACAGCCTTTCCTCTCATATGTGTTTATCTGGATCTATCCAAAGAGCTCTCATAGGAAATTAGCCTAAACTAGGAAGATGAGGAGCAGATCCAACCCATTGATTATGAACAACTTCCCTTTCGATGCAGGAACTATCATGAATACGAACATTTGGGGAGGGATTTCCCAGATATGACTCCATCAGAAGGTAACCCTATCTAGTGTCATGGAGACGAAGCTGATGGGTAAGGCTTCAATCAAGTCAAGAATTGGTGAAGAAACAGAGGAGGAGGGTCTTTCAAAATGAAGAAGGCGTGTGAGACAAAAACCCCTTTAATGTGCTAGGGGAGGAGATGGTTGAGGGTGGCACATCTGAGGAAAATAGTGTACCAAGGAAATAGGAAGGAAAGGATAAGGATAAGGATGTGCATTAGATGGAATTTATTGAGGAGGATGAGGTGGAAGAGATGGAACTGGGATATCTGGATCTAGACATGCTTGAGGAAAAATGTGGAAAGAAGGGACAGGGCTATGTATCTCAACGTCAGATAGAGCTTCTTTAGGAAGTAATCATCAGAACGGGTTCCCACCAGATTCTGGGGATCGAACAAGGATCACAAAAAGTTAGTAAGTGGAAATCCTTGGAATAAGAGCTATGAAGGGGAAGAAAGACAAACAAGCAACACATTACAATGGTAGGTGTTAAAAATCATTGAGTCTATCCAGTATCCCATGACCAGGGCGACATTTTCTGAAGTCAACAAGGTTTGTCAATGAATATTATTTCTTGGAATATCATAGGCTATAGTAACCCTAGAAAGTGGAAGAACCTAAATAGGAAGATCAAGCAGGAGAGACCCGATATCCTGTTCCTTCATGAAACAAAGTGTAGTACTGAGGGATTGGAGAAAATCAGAGAGAGGATCTGGAAAGACAATCATGTAATGGCCCTTGATTTTGTAGGACAAGCAGGTGGAATTGCAGTCCACTGGAAACCTAGGGTGGTGGAACTATCTGAATGGAGAACTAACAAATTCTCTCTTATGATATAATTTCATCTCCTGGACTCAGGAGTGAAGGGTTCACTGGTGAATGTATATGGCCCCAGTGGCTTTCTCCAGAAATAGGATTTCCTAGAGTTCCTTAGTTGGATCAAGAACCAATCAGGGGCTGGTAACCTGGTAATATGAGGGGATTTTAATTTAATAACCAACTTAGGGGAAAATAAGGGTGGCATATGGGCCTTGGATAAATTTCAAGAGGCGTTATGTGACTTTGTGACCCACAACCCTTTACTTGAATTGGAGATGGAAAATGGATGGTATAATTGGAACAATAAGAGGGGAGGAGAAAATATAGTGGCTTCTCACCTTGACATATTCTTGGTTTCTGAAAATATCATACATAATACAGGGGAGATAGTGGTCAATTTTCTCCCAATGACAAGCTCAGACCATTGGCCTATCTGTCTCAATCGGGACTGGTCGAATGCCATTCTGAGAAAAAATTTTATATTTGAATAGTTCTAGATGGAACACAAGTAATTTAAGGATCTGGTCACTGAGTTGTGGTAGGAGTTGGTTCCCCCTCCGGGAATAGTTATGTACCATTTCCAGCAGAAACATAAAGACCTTAAAGCCAAAATATGTACATGGAATAGAGAAGAGTTTGGGAATATATTTGAAGATAAAAAAAAATGGCTGAGAAGTGAGCTAGAGCTTATTAGCAGGAAATGTATGGAATATGGATGGGATGAGGATATGAAGGTGAAAGAAAAAGACCTTTTATGCCAGCTAGAGGCTAGGGAAAGGAAATACGAAATATTCTAGAAGAAAAAGTCAAGGGTAAAATGGCTACAAGAGGGACAAAGGAATACCAAGTTTTTTCACAACTCGGTTATCCAAAATAGGAGCAGTTTGAGGATTTAAAAACTCAGGAAAAAGAATGGAAGCAGAAGGGATATAGAAGAGGATCTCACCAAGCATTTTTGTGATATACTAAGTGAAGATGGAGGTGATAGAGGGAGGGCCATAGAGAGGATTACTTATCTAATACATAGGACTGTCACTAGAGAAAACAATGAGATGTTAACTAAGTTGGTGGTGATGTAAAAGGTTGAGGAAGTGGTCAACCAGATGGCATTGGGGAAAGCACTAGGTTCGGATGGATTTACTTTGAATTTTTTCCATCACTTATGGGATCTAGTCAAGGAGGAGGTTCATGAGATTTTGGAAGAGTCTAGAAACAAGAGGGAAGTTCTCAAAGCCTTCAATGCAACCTTCTTGACCTTAATTCCTAAGGATGTTGGAGCATACATCCCATATAAGTTTAGAATAATATCCCTATGCAATGTGATTTACAAGATCATATGTAAGGTGATAGCGAACTTCCTAAAACCTCTTCTTCCCAGCTTTATTTTCCCTGAGCAATCTTGGTTTGTAGAAGATAGACATATCTTGGATGGTGTCATCCTAGTCCATCAGGTGATCCATTCACCGAAATGCACTAAGCAGACATGTATGCTGATTAAACTAGACATAGCCAAGGCTTATGATAAATTAAGTTGGAAGTACATGCACAAAATGCTGGAGGCCTTTAGATTTAGTCTTAACTGGGAAGAGTGGGTCATGAGCCTGGTCATGAACCCCTTCTTCAACATCCTCCTGAATGTTTCTCCCAAAAGAGTTTTCCAACACTCTCATTGTATTAGACGATGTGATCCTATGTCACCCTTGCTCTTCATTTTGATGGTTGAGGGACTGAGTCACCTTATTCATACTCAAGCTAAGAATGGGGAGTTGAGGGGGATAAAACTCCATGAAGGAATGGACCCTCAGACATACCATCATATTGTAGAAAAAACCATGCTCATGGGGAACCCTTCATTCCAAGAAGCGCAAAGCTTCAAAAGGACCCTAACCCTCTTTACTAAGGCTTCAGGACTAGCGGTTAATCCTAATAAATACCAAGTTTATTTCTTGAACATTTCTCCTGCTACTCAGAGGAACACTATCCATATCCTCAGATTCTCAAGAGGGATGATGCCCTCTAAGTATCTGGGATTCCCTCTAGGGGTGGGGAAGCTGAAGAAAGACTATTGGTAGAAACTCTTAGATAAAATGAAACAGAGGCTCTCAAGCTGGGTCTTTCACCCTTTGAATTTACCTAGCAGATTGATCCTTGTAAAATCTGTTTTGTAAGCTATGCCAGTAAATATCTTATCGATTCTTTCGGCTCCAAAGGAGTTTCTTTGGGAAATTCAGGGTATTCAAAGGAATTTCCTGTGGGGTAGTAGGGAGACGAAGGTTAAATTCTCCATGGTCAGCTGGGAGGGTATTTTTCGTCCTAAGGAGTAGGGGGATTAGGGCTTAGGGATCCTGAAATCATGGCCAAGGTTCAAGGAGAAAAATTATGGTGGCGATGGGACACATGGTGTAGACGAAATGATGGGCTAGGATTTGGCACAATAAATACGCTCGCGAAAGGACCACTCATCAAATGGTTCGGTGTAATGAATATAAAATAAATTATTAATAGATTAGTTAATTATATGAAAGGGTGTAACCCTTCATGCTCAAATCCTATAAAGGCAAGCCTCCTTTGTAATTATTATCATCATCCAATATATTATTTTTCATATTTCATTATTACAATGATAGTTGGATTCGACTACTAATGGACCAAATGGATTCGGTTTCTCCATTTGGTATCAGAGCTCAGATTCAGCTCCTTTGACTTGAGCTCAGATTCGACTCCTCCAACACTCATCTTGGAATTGGATTCTCCTACTCTGAGCTCAGAATCGACTCATCATTCCTCATTTTATTTCTGCTGCTTACTCCATCCCAGCTCCCCTCCTTCACCTTGCTCCTGTCTCACACACCCTTGCGAACTCTTTGCAACACCCTTGCAACCACCTGTTTACCACAACCTCCACCTTCACAACACCCTTCACCTCGCAGCTCTTCCCGCACGCATCCCTCGCGGCTCCTTCGCAATACCCTCCCAGCCACTTTCCCACCACATCCTCCACCCCTTGCCGCCTTTCCATCCCTCCACCCCTCTCTGCCTTTCATCCCACATCCCCATTCCGTGCACCTTTCCCTCCATTTTCTCCATCCACACCGCCTCCCTGCTCCATCCATCCGCCTCCCTCACCTCCGTCCACGCCTTCTCCATCACCTCCCTCCACACCACCTCCTCAATTCACGCCACCTCCCTGCTCCATCATCTCTGCTCACTGCTGTCCATCACCGCGGCCTCCAAAGATTCACCCTCACCCTCCTCCATCACCCTCTCCCTACACTCATTCCTCCATAGTCCACCTGCACAGTTTGCAATCACCTTCCTCCACAATCCATCGCACATTAAAAAAAAACATAATATAAATATAATATATTTATATTTACTTAAAAAAATTCAAATATTATATTTATTATAATATAAATAATAGTATAATATTTGTTAAAAAAAACTATATACAAAATATAGTTTATGAAAAATAATAATAATAATAATAATTAATTAATATATTATTATTAAAAAATTCACCTTAAAAGGCCAAAATAGCATTCTACAAACATCCATGGCATCTTATAGTAAAAGTGACAAATTCATAAGTCTCCTTGATAAAATCCTTAAGGATATAGATGAAATAAAGAAATCTATTGACGAAACGTTTAAAGAAAATGAAGATGAAGGAGAAAACAATGTAGAAGAAGCTACCCAAGTTGATGAAAAAAAGGAAGATAGAGTAGGCTAGTATGTCATCCCCGATGAGAGTAATGGTATCAATCAATATAATATTCAATACAAACATATAGCATACCCTAGTAATAAGGGAAGTGACAACAAAAAAATTGACAAAGAGAAGGATGATCCAGACCAAGATTGTGATAAGAAACAAGCCAATGTTGCTAACAATAAAGATGATGAATGCTGCGACAAAAATTTCACAATCACAAACACACAAAGGACTGATATCATCACAAAGATGGCTATAAAGAACATTCAGGGAACTGACACAAAATGTGTTGGGGATAACAACACGAAAATAGTTAAGCTCATAATGTATGTTGAGCATGTTCAATTGACAACAAACATATTTAAAAGAAGCAATCACAGAAGTAGAAAAAGTGTACACAAAACTTCACTAAGTTCATACTTATTACAAATACCAAGACATAATAATCAAAATGAGGCAATGGTCATAATCAAAATCGCACCTCTCAAGTCATCAGTGCGACATAGAGCCAGAATAAAAAACGACATTAGGAAAATATTCGAGCTTTGAGGACAAAGCTCCTTTAAAGGGAGTGGCAATGTAACGGATATAAAATAAATTATTAATTAGATTAGCTAATTATGTGTAAGGGTGTAACCCTTCACGCTCAAATCCTATAAAGGAAAGCCTCCTTTGTAATTATTATCATCCAATATATTATTTTTCATATTTCATTATTACAATGATAGTCGGATTCAACTACTAACAGACCAAACGGATTCGGCTGCTCCATAGAGCCAGAATAAAAAACGACATTAGGAAAATATTCGAGCTTTGAGGACAAAGCTCCTTTAAAGGGAGTGGCAATGTAACCAATATAAAATAAATTATTAATTAGATTAGTTAATTATATGAAAGGGTGTAACCCTTCACGTTCAAAGCCTGTAAATGAGAGCCTCCTTTGTAATTATTATCGTAATCCAACATATTATTTTTCATATTTCATTATTATAATGATAATCGGATTTGACTACTAATGGACCAACCGGATTCAGTTTCTCCATTCGGTTAAATGAATATTTGAATGGATCCCCCATATCATTGAAAGTGGTGAGTGGGTGACGGATTGTACAAGAGCATAGATTCTGGGAGATAAAGGAGGGGAGGAGTGGCAAGTTCTTGGAGGATTACTGGAACCAGCTTCCCAGACTAGGGGCGGATCCAAGATGGAGATACATTTGGGATCAAGTTCTAGAGGAAGGAAAGGAAATGGTGGGTCAATACTGGGGGGATAAGGACATGGAAGGGTAGTGACAATGGAATATTCAGGTAAAACTAGAGCTATCCAGTGACGATGAGTGGCGGGATTTCCAGGAGGAAATTCAGAGGCGTTACATCAGGGCTAGGGAGGGACCTGAATTATTAAGATGGGGCTACTCGGACATGGGTTATTTTAGCATAAAGGAAGCATACAACATCAGGATAGGAAAACAGGAGGATGAGGAAGGGATTCGAAAGAAGATCTGAGATTTGAATCTGTGACCTAAGGTGGTCCTATTCACTTAGCTAGTGGTCAAAGGAAGAATCCTCACAGGCGAGAACCTTCAAAGACGAGGCGTCTAGGGGCCGCCCCAGTGCTTTCTCTGCTACTAGGACAAGGAAACCATGGGCCATATCCTAGATAGCTACCCCTTCGCAACAGTCATCTGGGACAAAAGGGATATGGGGTTCATAAGGAGTGACAGGAGGCTAGTTCGTCTTGCTCAAACTATGGAAGATTGGCACCCTAAATCCTTCAAGGATCGAATTATTCATACCCTATGGGAGGCCTTTCAGGGAATGGAAATGTGGTGCATATGGAAGGAAATAAATGGGAGGATCTTCAAATACAAACGCAATGAAACTGAAATAGTTTGGAAAAAGTTGAAGGAAAACCTTCTATCCACTATTCGAAGCATGCAGTGGAATGATTAGGACAAGATCATCGCAAGAGAGGAGAGCCATATTGCAGAAATATGGGGTTTAGATAGATCACAGATGGATAGATTGCGAAGACAAGATAGAATATGCCATCCTTCAAGCCTAAACTTATGGTCTCCTCCCCTAGCCCATGTGTTCAAGCTAAAATTTGATGGGGTTTCCTGAGGTAATCCTAGGCGTGTGGGATATGGGGGGGTATATCGGGATCACAATGGAAGGATCCTCACCATATACTTGGGAGAAATAGGAACTGATACCGACAATTCAGCTAAATTAGAAGGCATGATCCGAGGCTTTGAGTATCTGGTTAGAGAAGGCCTAATACCTGCGATCATTGAAGGCGATTCCTACATTCTAATTCAGATGGACAAGAGGATGGCGATTGGGCAGACATGTGATAAGGTTTCCTCTATCTAATGACTAGCTATTTGACTAGACACCCTTTGATCCATGGTCATTGAGCATTCAATAGAATCTTTTAGCCATGTCAGACGCGAAGTCAACAAGGTGGTTGACTTGTTATCCAATGCTGGCTTGGAGGGTGAATTGGGTTTTTGTGGTGGCATAGTGGATGATTTTAGTGCAGAAGCCTAGGCCTGATAATGTAGGAAAGTGGCCATATGTGACTATGATGCAAGGCCAAAGGTGGAAATTCCAGAGTATGGTTATGTAGGTGACGACAAGAGGCATGAGCACATCCAGGACAACCAGGTTTAAATTCCACACGGGGCCACATGGCTAATAGGCCCTGCCATATGCTTTCTATCCTTTGGCATCATATTTGGTTGCATATTTGGGGATGATGAGATAGGAAAGGAAGGGAAGGATCAGGGAAGGGATTGGGTTTTAATTGCAGAAAGGATGTATGAAGCAGGTAGAGGTATGAAGGACATCGCTAGCATGATTGGTATGACGCAAGCAAAGTACTGGGAAGGTTGGGTAATCATGCCTACATCCTCCTTATATTCTGAACATGATATTCCACCCCTCATCTATCATCGTCAATAAGTCTTTGTGTCTTCTGATTTCGAGATGTGTCTGGTGCACCTCAAGGTTCTTGTCCTTGGTCTTGACGTTTCCTCCCAAGATTTTTGTAAGGATAGCCTTACTCTCCCTAGGTGCATGTATCCTAGGCATCCTCTGAGAAGTGAGATGGGTCTAGGAGAAGCCTCAGATGCCCAGGACAGAAAGGAGAAGGGACCCGTGAGGAAGAAATGCCAAGCGATGAGGGTTCAGCTACAAGCCTAAGAGGTAGCGGAGTTTTACAAAGAACATGTGAATTTGGGCATTCGCTTGGAAGTGGAGAAGGTGGTCTAGAATATTTGGGAGGAGGTTAATCTCATGTCTATAGAGGAACTGCATAAGGAAGTGATGGACTGGGTTATTGACCCGGGCACCACGACGGGAGGAGCCTCGACCTATGACTGCATGCTAATGATTTATTGGGTAAATATGATTTTGGTTGGCCATTATTCTGTCATAAAGGAGGCCAAATGTGAAGGAGACGAAGAGTTGGTAAAGGCATGGAAGGAACATAATAGTGAGTTCCACTTAATGCATCATAAGATCGATGTCATGGAGGCTCACTGTGGCATCCCTTTCTATCTAGTGGGAAGGGGGGTGTAGGAGTTCACACGACCAAGGGAGAAGGGGAGCTGGCACTGCAAGGAACTCTGTGGTAATTCATTAGGCACCCTAGTCGGAGCTGACCTCCAGGGAACCACTACTTTCACACCCACTAACTCCAGAGTGGGGAATACTTTCCTAGATCTGGTTTGAGACAAATTTTTCTTCAGTTATCTGCTTTCTTTTATGTCTCAGTCGATATGTATATGGGGATTTTGTGTTCAGATAGACTTGTTATGTTTTGTTCATTATGTATTTGGGTATTTTATGTTTAGTTGGAATCTATGGGGTTTTTGGAGTTTTAGATGCAGTAGCTGCGGGCTTATATACGTGGGCATGGGGTAACTATCTAAACTTTTGGGAGGGGGGAATGAGAACATAGCTGAGATGTTTTGGGAAGCTCTGTCATTTTGATTGATGAGAAGCCTATCTGATTTGTAATGAAGGTCTTTTAAAGTAATATAATGTTTTCTTTACAAAAAATAATAATTGGCATATGTTGGAAACCATATCTTTGTGGAGTTTCCAAACCACCTGATTGCCTCCATACTAGTGGTCCTAAGCACAAATTATGGGGGTAAGTGGTTTGGCTTCTAGATTCAACATGGGCTTAAAGAAACAAAAAATCCCTATGAAGTAGAAAACAACATAATTTGATAGGGCTTCCAAAGGACCTAATGATGTTGAATAAGAGGAAACAAGACCCTCCTAAGCGTGTGCTTCTATTGTTGTGGTGTTGAAGCACCCACTACACTTCTCCATACCTCCTATCCTTGATTTGTTTCTACTACATAAATTTCTATAGAAATAGAAGGAAACCCGTTCACTCTATTTTGGGATGAAAAACCATCCTTGGGGACTGGATTTTGTGTCATTATGTTCATTTGGTGAGGTCTACCATTAGATGTGTATCTTGCAGCCCCAGGATACCAAGGAAACCAAGGACCCTGCTTCACCACAAAATTCCATAAAATAAAAAAATAGCCACATAAACAATTTATTTATAAGAACTTCCTCATTATCCACCAATCCCCTATTTATTCTTAAGAACATTCAACATGCATAGTGGTCACTTCTTCATAAGATGCACCAGATAAAATATTAAGCAAATTAGAAGGAGAGGGAGACGGTAGAGTATAAGGTGGGGAAACCTCCTCTTTTTGGGTATTGGTTGGATCAAGAACTTCTTGCTCCACTTTTTTATGGCTATTTCCTTGGATATTCCACCATGCCCCTCTTTTTATCAAGTTGTTCCTGGCTCTAGTGTCTTATTATGCCTTTATTTTTTCAACACATTTTAGCGGATTAAATATGTAACTCTAGGAATCATTGCATTCAACAATTCCTATTCAATCAATTATTTGTTCTTGTTATAGTGGTGCTTCTTCATCCTCATGAACCATCTACACCAAAATCTCTTCTCTTTCCTATATTTGTTGACCAGTTGTTTACTTTTCCCTATTGGTTGTAAGAACTAAGGTCCCATATTCTAAACCAAGGGGAAATTTGTCTTGTACTTATTAGTTTCTAGATGAGGCTTGAGATGGAGGAGGAACGCCTTGAATTATTGGACCAAATTGTTGAGAGATAAGGGATAGGAGGTGAAGGTTGAGAGAATGTCGTTCTTTCTAATTACAGGTGTTACATATTTGGGAATACTTGAGCCACAACCTTTAAGGGATCATATTTGACCTTTAGAATGGCTCCACCTCCTCATATGTGTCTTTATTAGCCATCCTTTCAATTTCAGGTTTGGAGTCATGAACCTGGGGTATTGGTTGGTTTCTACCCTTCTCAACCCCCAACAAGAAGTGTGGGTCATATAATGCTCAGAATGTGCATTTGAAGTGCTCAGTAAAAAGGCCAAGTATGTCAAGAAATAGTCTTATCCTCAGTTAACAGTTGTAATACCTCATAAATACACTTGTGAACATGTAAGGCATCTGTGAAATTCCATGACAGTGAGGTTTACCAACAACAACAATTATGTGGGCATGTTAGTCGTAGAAATATTATAACAATAATGGGAACAAATCACAAGTTATGGTGATGGTACCATCAGTGATAGACCAAGACATGTGATGCAGTCAGGTATTTTCAATTGTTAATTTGAAATATATTTATCTTGTTTGACACGTTTTGACATGCTTTTAATGTGAGAATTTATCATCATGCACAAGTGCACAATGTTAAATTTGGTAAATTTAAATTTGACATGTGTTTTAATCTATGGAAAATTCTTATCATGCACAACTTCACATCTTCAGGTTGACGCAAACTTGGCTACTATGCAGCAACATACCCAGAGGTCATCATCAGGTAAATTCAATTGTTATTCAATTCATGCTCATGTCTATATAAACATAAATCTTCTTTTACACATATTTCTAAGATCTTGTTTTGCATAGGTGGTGTCTCTCAGTATGACAGACGTCTGTTTGAGGGGTCTAGAGGGATCAGTGGAAAAACATAGAGGACATGCTTAGTGCCTGATTCTTCAGATACACCATTTCGAGGTATATATTGTTTACATACATTTTTGACTAGAATTATTGTTTGACATGTTTTTTAATATGTGGAAAATTCTTATCATGGACAGCTTCACAGCTTCAAGGTGAAGCAAACTTAGCTACTATGCATCCACAATCCCTAATGTTATCGTTAGGTAAATTAAGTTGTTATTCAACTCATGCTCACGTCTATATAAACATAAATATTTTTTTACACATCTTTTTAAGATCGTGTTGTGCACAGGTGGTGGCTCTATGCATGACAGATGTCGGTCTAAGGGGTGTACAGGGGCGGGTGGAAAAAGATAGAGGAAACACTTACTGTCTTATTCTTCAGATACGACATTGTCAGGCAGAGATTTTTTAGATAGATTTTGACTAGAATTCTTGTTTGACATTTTTTTTAATATGTGGAAAATTCTTATCATGCACAACTTCACACATTCAAGGTGAAGCAAACTTGGCTACTATGCAGCCACACTCCCTGAGGTCATCGTCAGGTAAATTCAATTGTTATTCAATTCATGCTCAAGTCTATATAAACATAAATATTCTTTTATACATATTTCTAAGATCTTGTTGTGTACAGGTGGTGGCTCTTAGCATGACATACATCTATATTAGGGGTCTATTGAGGGCCTCTGGACAAACACATGGGATGGCATCACCAGGTAGATATTTTTTACGTACATTTTGACTAGAATTCTTGTTTGACATGTTTTTTAATATGTGGAAAATTATTATCATGCATAGCTTCATAGCTTCATGGTGAAGCAAACTTGGCTACTATGCATCCCCAATCCTTGAGGTCATCATAAAGTAAATTCAATTATTATTCAATTCATGCTCAAGTATATATAAACGCGTCTTTCTAAGACCTTGTGGTGCATAGGTGGTGGCTCTCAGCATGACATACGTTTGTCTGGGGGGTATACAAGGGTTGATGGACAAATAAATAGGATTCCATCACTAGGTAGAGATTTTTTACATACATTTTGACTAGAATTCTTGTTGGACATGTTTTTTAATATGTGGAAAATTATTATCATGAACAGATTCACATCTTTAGGGTGAAGAAAACTTGGCTAATATGCATCCACACTTAGCATGACAGATGTCTGTTTGGGGGGTCTATAGGGGCTGATGGACAAACAAATAGGATTCCATTGCCAGGTAGAGATTTTTTACACACATTTTGACTAGAATTCTTGTTTGAGATGTTTTTTAATATCTGAAAAATTCTTATCATGCACAAATTCACATCTTTAGGGTGAAGAAAATTTGGCTACTATGCAGCCACACTCCCTGAGGAAATGGTTTGGTAGATTCAATTGTTATTCAATTCATGCTAAAGTCAATATAAACATAAATATTCTTTTACACATATTTCTAAGATCTTGTTATGCACAGGTGGTGGATCTCAGCATGACAAACATCTGTTTGAGGGGTCTGCAGGGGCCGATGGACAAAACGTAGGATTCCATTTTCGGGTAGATATTGTTTACATACATTCTGACTAGAATTCTTGTTTGGCATGTTTTTTAATATGTGGAAAATTCTTATCATGTGCAGCTTTACAACTTCATGGTGAAGAAATCTTAGCTACTATGCATCCACACTCCTTGAGGTCATCATCAAGTAAATTCAATTGTTATTCAATTCATGCTAAAGTCTATATAAACATAAATATTATTTTACACATATTTCTAAGATATTGTTACATGCACATGTGGTGTCTCTTTGCATGACATACATATGTCTAATGGGCCTACAGGGGCTGATGAACAAACACATAGGACACAATTTGTGTCTTATTCTTTAGATACGCCATCTCCAGGTAGAGGTTGTTTACATGTACATTCTAAATAGAATTCAAGTTTGACGCGATTGTTTTATTTGTGAAAAAATAGATGATTTTATTGTTAACTTACATGTGATTGCCAATTTTTGGTTTTGTACAGGGGATTCTAGACATTCTAACAATAATGATGGGGCGGAAGAGGATGCATCAGGTATTNTTGTATAATTTGATTAACAAATTATATATATATATATATATATATATATATATATATTAATACTTGCACATGCATTTTACTTATTTCATGGTTTGTTACTCCTGATCATAATCCACCTCCTGAGACAAGGAGACGTCATCGAGTGCATCTGTATTCTCGTAATGAAAGATATGATCCTCTTTAAAATAATCCTAGAGATGTTCCTGAGGAGACTCCTTGGGAAGACAACATCTCTATAATGACTAAGGAAGAGATGAAGGAGCATTCCTTGAGATTGTAGGAAGAACTTGAGTGTTCAAATCTATCTTTTGGTACTCAACAATGTCTCCAGATTGTTTTTCACAATCTGAATAGTTTGATTGAGACATATCTTGGGGTTGTACCATCAACCCATATTTTTTATGACATGATGTGTAGGAGGCGATTGTTAGTGATGGGTCGCCACAAGTTTGAAGAAGTAAAGAAAATTGTCACAAAAGAAATGGTATTTTCATTTTTTGACTTGTGGCCTAAAGACAAAAAATGTCTAAAGATCACAAGATTCAATGATCCATTGATTGCACCACATATTTATTCGAGGTTCCTATGTGCATATGGGAATTTCCCAAATAATTACAAGGTTCCTCGGTACTTTGTTAATATTCTAATTGTAGAGTTCTGGTTTCACATGGATCTCGAATATACAGATACGTGATCCATTTTATTTGGTGTTGGAAATGACCGTACATATGAACAACCTGATGCATGACGATATGTTGAGTATAAGCGTCTGATGCCTCGATTAGTAAATCCACATCCTAGAGTTGTATCTTTTCCAGAGGATTTGGAAATGACATCCCAAATAGAAAGAGGGGTGAGGAAAGAGATAAGAGAGTGTTTTGGGGTTGCATTGGCAGGGGTGGAAATCAACCTAAATACTCTTTCATATCCATCCAGTATGAATCAAGTCCCATTTGATGATTATTCTTATGATCGATTGAAAATTATGAGTCAATTAGATCTTGAGCAGTATGCAATGTACTGTAGATACAATTATAAGCGAGTCATCGCCCGACAAAATCAAAACAGATCCATGGTATGTAAGTATGCTATAATATATGAAATTTATTATATGAAATCTAATGGTTTTTTTCTCCAAATATAATGTCTATAAATTATATGAAATTTATGCAGTATACCAAATTAATGAATGATGATGACGTTCATGATACGAATTTTCTTGACCTAGAAGAAATAGAGGCTAATGGCACAAATATAGATGTTGAAGAAATTCTAGTTTCACAATTTCCACTAGGGACGCAAATATGGATATTTATTTTTTATAATATTTAATTACTTTTGGTATATTTTGTCCCCAAACTTGTGTGTATATATATATATATATATTGAATTTCATTTTGACTTTTCAGCCCATAGAAAACCAGAAGCCATTGGTGTTTCGGTCTGAAGGTTGAGATGGATCTGCTCTAGTTGTAAATCAATTGTGCTCCAGATTCATTGTATGTACTTTTCATCTCAAACCATAAAAGAGAAGGAAGAGGTATAGGTTTATTTATTTACTTTTCAATTGAGCAGTTAGAAGTTTACTGTATTCTTGTAGTATATTTTCTTAGAAGTAATGAAAAGCAGCCATAGGTTTTCATAGCCAGTTTTTTGTGTTTCCATTATATTTTTCTACAGTATGTGTTTATAAATTATACCATTAATTACAAAGTGCAATCTCGAGTAGCCTTAAATTTTTCGTTGTTTAGTTTCTTGTAGAAATTTTCATTCATAGTGGTTTGACATTATTCCGTATGGTTTGTTGGACTTGCAACCCCATTAGCTTGAGCTTAGTTTCATCCCTTAGCAGACCTCTTGCTCATTATTTTCCAATTTGTCGATCATTTACACGTCTTAAGGAATCCTACACATGGATTTTGGTCCTTCACACTTGGCAGCTTGGGAACACATATTTATGTAGTTAGTTGGTGATTTGAATTATTCCCAGCAGCTTATGGGGATTTCACTCGTATTCTTCTTCACTCATGCGCTAGCATTGGATAATGTTTTGAGCCCACACGTGTGGACACTTTGAGCTGGTATGCACTTTTTTATGACAGTTGGCTGGAAGCATAGTTTTTGGAGTTTTCATAGAGATAAAACCCTAGTATTGGGCTGGTTTTGTTTGGTTTATGCACAACTAAATTCTTCTACAAAAACTAACATTCATCAAAGCTCAAATACCTTCACATAGAATATATAAGAGCACCTACACCAGAGCACCAAGGTGGGATGTGGGCATAATAGAAACACTAAAGAGGAATTATTGGCTCTTTGGGATCTACTATTTTTTGCAAAAGATATTAGCATTCCCGCTCTCCATGTATACATGGAATCTTTTGTAATAATTATTTTGGATTAGTTAATAAGGCAACTCTCTATTCCCTTAATCTGGAGTTGGTGTGACAACATTATGGAGCTGAAGACCTTCTTTAACACTTTAGACTTTCATCATGTATTTAGAGAACACAATAAGAGGGCAGACAATTTATCCAAGGAAGCACTCCCAATGGCTACGGGCCTACTTTCCTTCACTGAATATTATGAGGAAATATCTATTGGGGAAGGTAAGCTACATCTCTTCTAGATCATATCTTGTACCTCCTACTCTTGAACCTTTTGGTTGCTTTATTTTCGAGTATGGTTGGTTGAGTCTTTTAGCATCATATTGGATGTCTTGAGGTTGAAATTGTTTCTCCTCTGAGGATATTGATATTAGTACACTTCCCTGAGCACTTCCTTTGATATACTGAACTGAGATCTTTATGTTTCCTCCTCAGACATGTATGGATAATATATCTTCTAAAAGTTGGTTTATTTTCTTCCTCAGAGTTCAAAAAATGATCTCTCTTTCTTGCATTGCACCTGGTCATGTGTCTTCAGTATTTATCTTCTTGGATCCAAAACCTTTGTTTGCAACTTTCCATAAGCTCTGCTATCATCATGTCTTGTTGGTTGTAACCTTCTAGGTTTCTAGATCTTGCACTATAATGCTCCATAGGTTTTACCTTTATTATTTTTCACATTCAATCGAATCTTGGTATAGCCTATTTGCGGTTGTCTCTTATCTTGGAATATGACATCTGTTTCCATGGTTCATCTATATCACCTTGTAATTTTGTTCTCTTCTGCAAATAATAATTATCCTCATTGCTTTTCCATTGCACTCTTTTTTCACTCACAGGGATATAGACACCCTTATAACCTTTTGTACTGTTGTACATCTCCTGAAATAAATTTAGAACATAGAATGTTCTATAACAGGATTTATGTTATCACTTTCAAAAATTTCAGATTCAACTACTTTTCTCTCGGCATTATCATATTTCATGACACCATCTCTTTGTAACTGCCTTCCTCCATAATAAAATGCCCACACTTGAACCTACCATATAACTCTTACTGCGATATGTATTCTCATTTGACCATCTGCAATCTTGTCCCAACAATACAATCTCACCCATTCAAATTGTTGTCTTGTGAATACATCACCTTGTCAATGGTTAACCTTCCACATCAACATTTAACAATTCCTCCATCTATTTCCCATAGCTTGATCCACTTAGGGACACACACGAGACGTAGGATATTTTTTTTCCTACAACCCCTTGAACTAATTCTATGCAGTAAGACTACTATATCTCGCCCATTCTTCTACGTAGAAATTACCATACACAAAAACACCTTGTCTGCATCCTTCCACATCAGGTTTGCACCAGTTGTCCTGGAACTGTCACGCAATTCAAAACCCTACTTCTCTTCCATCTAGAAACGACCATTCTTTTAACATCCCACATCATAACTCTACCTATAACTTCTTCCTCACAATTACTAGGTGATTACTCTTTTTCATTCACCATTTCTAATGTTAGTGAATTCTGCATGCAATGAAATGATACTTTTCCTGCCATTTCTCAAAGCTTAGAGCCTATGCTTTCTGTCCACTCATTGGACCATCTGACTCCATCACATCTACAAAGACATTGACCATAACATTTTCCTCTGTCTATGTTTTATCCTAAACACAATAGAAACTTGTATAAATATCTCTCAACCTTTCACATAGATAGGCGCTTTCCCAATGGTTACATCAAGTTACAAAAAAACATTGAAATAATTCGATAGAACTTGGAACCCTAGAGGTTCTACCCAAATTCAACCAATAAATGGAATCCCAGAAACCAAGATTATACCTAGTCATTAAACCAAGAACTGGAATCACACAATCATTATTCTACCTAGTCTCTTACTTGCCAGTTCTTGCATGCACAAGTGTAGTCATTCACAGAATACTATCATTCATCAATATTGTTAAGTCACATCATACAACAAAATGAAAAAGGACACCAACATCCAACATGATGAATCTACTTTCCATTTAAACAATGAAACTGTACATGCATAATCAAAAGGCCCGATCCTATTCTGTTTATGGCTATATGAAAATTTGTAAATTTTTTGTTGGGTTGGTGAACTAATATCTGTAAATATAGGACTTTGCACTTGCTTATATGTTACCTTTTGAGAATTTTTCCTCGCCAATTTAAAATCAAAATCTTTGATTTTAATATGCTATCCATTTTTTTAATGATTTAACTTGTTAAATATTTTGTTGTTTGGTATATGAAAATTGGAAATTATTATTTTGGTTGGTGAACTAATTGGTGTTAATCCAGGACTCACACTATCCCAAGCCACAATAAAGATATATTTTTGATAAATGTTTTATAGACAATTGCAAAAAATTGTGAGGTAAGACTTCTATCAATAATATCATGTAGTGGAACTTGTTTTGAAATTGGAGGCAAACATAAATTTTGGGCTATAGATTTTATCTTTGCTCTCATATATTTGCTATTTTTTTAAAGGGATTAATTCTTTTCAAAAAAAAATATTTTATGTTTATTTTCTTACATGTGTGGCATCATCCCCACAAATCAAGGCATGGAAATGGAAAAAAATCGAGCTAAGGTTTTAATTTGACAATTTGTTGCTTGGGCTTACAACAATCAGTCACAGGTATTAAATCCCATGGTATGGTTGTAAGATTTGGTATTGAGGATATTTTTTTCAAACCTTCATGAATTTCTTGGAGATTATGGGCTGAAAATTATTCTTCAAAAATTTTAGTTGACACTTCAACTTTTAATTCGATTTGTTCTTTTTCAGTTTAGGGTGAAATACTCAAAACATGAATATAGAGATTGTTTATCAGGTCTTTGGTTTATTCCCATGTTATTGATCATGGAAAGTAAAATCCATATTAAAACCTTTAAGCATTGGTTTTAATGTCACAGTTACGTTACAGTGTTTTACAAGGTTGAGACGTCAATCCTCATTTCTTTGTTGTAAAACACACCTGCAGATTTTTCACTTACAGGTAAAGCAATCTTTTTTGCAACAAGTGACTTCTTTTTATTTCAATTAAAATTATCCAAGTCATTTGGATTTGAATTTGAAACCATGCCATTGGATTTTAATCCATCACCTTGCTTCCCCATCTGCAAAAATAGAGCTTGGTTTTTCTTCTTCTTGACATTAGAGATACTGCCATTTTCATTGTTTAAAATACTTGATCCATTTTAATCCATCGCCTTTTCAGTGGGAACCTTTGTAACAAACTTAGAAGAGATGGATGATTTACCAGTACATTTTACCTTACCACCAATTTCTGTCTTTCTAAAACTAACTTGTTTATTTCTCTTATTGGCGTCAACTGCAATATGTTTTGGTGCAACAACTAACTTTGTCTATCATCCTCTGCTACTCCATGCACAGAATAATTGTTGTCAATCATGGATTTATTTTTAGATGAGTCATCATCTCTCAGTAAACACTTCTGGAAAAGATGCCAACTTGAGCTCTCGTCATTTACACCTTCATTTTTTGTCCTCAGCTCGTGTTCCCCATATTTCTTCTTGTTGGGTCCTTTTCTCTTTGACATTCTTCTTGTGTGCTTTTGTTTTTTCTAATTTATTGCTCATTGTTGATTATTTAATAAAAAACTAGTGATTGAGATGATCAAACTGAACATTTTTTGCATTTTCTTTCTATTTCTTTTCTCTTTTTAAGATGTTTTTATTCTTTTCAATCGTTGCAATAAATTTGAAAATGAGAACCAAGGCATCTTTACAAAGTTTGTCTTTCCTTTTTCCTAGGACCACTTGTTTTTCTTCTTGAGATTTAAGTTGTTTACTCTTCCTTTTAGTTAAACCATATTTGGTTTCTTGCTTATTGTTTGTTTTCTGTTTTAGTTAGGTATCCTTTTTAGCATTTGATTGTCGTTAGATTTGACAAGGAATCAAGCTCTTCTCTTTAGATGTCCTTCTAACCGGGATTTATTTTTCTTATCCTCTTTGGTACTTGGAAATTTCTACTTCCATGTATGAGGTTATTCGGTATCATGATGGTTTCATGAAATCCTATTTAGTACTTGGAAACCTTTACTTATATGTAATAGGTTGGATGGTGTTTTGAAATTCCCCCCACAACCAAGGCAAACAAATGATAAGCTAGCGCCCAGGAATGTGAGAAAAGGATGAACCCCATAAGTTGAATTCCACCAAGAGTCCCTAATCAGGACTCTGAGGAATTAATTCCTAGTTCATAACACCAAGACAAAACACATAAAGACAACATCCAAGAGGCCCTCTGAAGATAATACACAGAAAAGTAGTCTCCAAGAGGATTTCAAAGGCACTCACTGACTGGAAATAACTATCAAGCTCCCACACAAACATTTTTCATGAATATGAACCAACAAAACTAGAGAACAATAAAAATTAAAACTATATGTGCAAGGATATATAACATTTAACTACCGAGTCCAAACAAGAATCACCATAATTGAGTTAAATTGATTGCCCACAAAAATGGAGGTGAGGAATAATCCCATGTGTGTCTACACTTTTATGACCCTTTGCAAGATAACCTAGAGAGTGTTGATTCTAGACCATGTGTGAAGATGGCTTTCTGCTAAATGCATCGTCCCTCCTTACTTTTTGGGAATTAAATCAGATGCGACCTGTCCCTCTCACAACCAATTCCACATGCATGATAAAATTAATGACTTGGGGGATGGTTTTTTGAATGATGTATCCTCATTTTTTAAAGATACCTTCACCCAAACTTGTGGCTAAATTGGCAAGGTGATCTACTTTTATTTTGAGATAATGGAGGATGTGGTGGAATTGAACCTATTTAAACCATTGCATTTATTTTATTTTTATTTTTATTTATTTATGTGAGGATATAATACTTGGGGGTCGTATTGTAGTGAAAATGTTTAATGACCATGGTAGAGTCCCCAAAGACCATAAGATTCTTTACACTTGATAAGGAAGCAATCCTGATCCCTTGAAGGATTGCATAGGCCTCTGGTTGATTGTATGAAGCCTTCCCTAGACCCCTTACATGGTTTCTTTGTTGATTTGCTCTGATACCAATGAGGATCCCTCATGCACTTTCCACCCCTTCCAGAAGTTCATCGAACTTGGATATTACCATAGTTTCTAGTCGAGGAACCTTGTCTCCTTTTAGGATTGTCCAACTTGGCCATCTCCTATGGATATTTTTAGGTCATATATTGGTCCTTTCATAATGGTGGATGATGATGCAATTGGTTTGTCCACCACCTCTTCAGGAATCGATATTGACTTGTGACAACACCAATATCTTGTCTCAATTCCCATGTTTGGTCTTCGTCTTCCTAGAATTCAATAGATACATGTACCTGGGTCTGAGGTATTATAGTTTAGTTTTGTCAATTTTTGGGTTTACTCCCTCTTGTTATGTATGCAGTGTTTACTTTGTTCACATTGTTTTACAGTCTTAGTGTTTAACAACATTTTAGTGCCATGTTCTTTCTATATTAGTTCTTTTCTATTCCACTACTTTGGTCATTCATGGACATTAACATAATTTATTTATTTTTGTATTTCTATAGAAAAATAAAATAAAGTTGAAGAGGTAAGGATGCTTTGATCAGACTGAGCTTGTAGTTTGGATCAAATACTTGAACTATGTTCAACATAATCTTATTCAAATTCATTGCTTTATTTTTTCACAATAGAGAATTTTTTAACAACCAAGTTATTGTTAGATTCTTATTTGGTTTGGAAAGTCTGTTTCAAGTTATGATATGACATAACATGTCTATTGTGTGTAACATTTTAGGCCTTTATGAAATTGGCATTTGGTAGATATGGGTTGAGTTACCAGATGCGTACACTTACAAAACTCCATCTATTGGATTTGTGAACAAAATTTTCCATCCAAATGTTGATGAACTGTGAGATATTATTTATGTTATCTACATGTAATCTATTTTTAAAATTTTTTGGGACCATGTACAACTACTGATAAATATAAGCAAACTGTAGTGTGCATACAAATTGATCAAGTTTCTATTTTTGATGTTATGAAAAAGTCAATGTTTGGCTGAGTTTTTGTGTTAATTTGTTTTACTTTTTTTTCCTTTTAGGTGTGGCTCTGTATGATTAGATGTTATCAACCAAACATGGAGTCAAATGTTTGGTAAGGAAATTTCCTAGACCCCAATTAAAATGGTGTGTATGATGATCATCTTTAAGCATCTTTATGGAGGCCTCTATATGCTCATTCCTTGCAATGATTTCCTGGAAATTTGTTAATGCAAACCTTTTCAATGTATTCGAATCTTTTCTACCACAGTTGTTACTTTATCCAAACTCGACCGATCCATTAAATGGATATGTATCCTCACTTATTATGAGTGATAGGGAACACTATGATAAAAAAGAAAGAGGTATGGAAATTTAAATGATTCTAGGAAAACATTTTTTCTGTTAATGTTTATGATATCTCTAATTTGAAATGTGAACTTGTAATTTGAAATGTAATTTTCTTTTAATGTTTATGATATCTGTAATTTGTAATTTGAAATTTGATATCTGTTAATTGTCTACCACAGGGCATACATGCCATACAAAGTAGAGAAGAACAAGATCAAAGTGGCAGGTTATCTGCAAAGCCAAAAATGGTGGGTATTCCTATATACCAAATTGCTGATTTGAATCGGGTTCTTGATTATGACTCTACATTGCAGTTCAGTGGGACTCCAGTTCAACGTCATATTAAGCCTATATATCTAGATTACCATCCATCTGTTCCCCAAGATTCCAAACTGACAAGGTCAATGTTTTTTCTAGATCCCGAGGATATTAGGGTAAACTGTAGATTATCAAAACTATCTGAAGAGTGTACAACTGGACTTGGTTCTAAACATAACTCTTCTTGGCCCTCTTCAAGTGGTCAATCTATTGTGACACCTGAAGAAAATATTTAGGAGCGACCAGATCCAAATATACCTATTCTTGAACTGTGTTTAGGTGGAAGGAAGAGTTCCTCTAATCCAGTAATATTACCTTCATCTGCAAACTTGCTGCCAAATAGTCCTATAAACAACAACTTATTTCTTGTGATCTCATTATTTCTTAGTAATTCTTGTCGATTTTGCTCAATGTGCTTGAAAATGTGCAATATGTGAGGTGCATGTGAGATGGATTATATGCTACCCAATTTATTCATAAAATGGCTCAAAAATATTACCTTGTCCTTTACCCATGAGGAAAAAGGTTTACATTGGAACTTCATTTGGAGAGTTTATTCAGTTCCCATCTCTTTCTTCCAAATCCTTTGTTGCTTATGATTTTGTTTCTTTTTTATCATGAAACAATGAACTTGTATATATGAATTTATATGAAAGTAGAGTAAAGAGTACATATATTTATCACTATTGAATTTCTGAATATTTATTTTCATCATTGGGTTCAATTCCTCCCAATAAGATCCTCCTACAAGTAGTATGGCTAAATGCTTATCCAACTTTGAAGGAAAATCCTAGCTAAGTATATTATTTAGCAGTCACTAATTGAAACACATTTGTGTCATAAGTTTAAATAATCATGAGGGATGTAAAATTTAATATGGAACTATGAACTAAACATGTGTAGCTTCTCAGTAAAGAAGACAATATTTTTAAAATTGCAAACACAATGAGAACTAAAATAATAACATAAGCCGCTAAAGGCAGGTTTGTTACATTTATTATGGATGAACTTCTAATTCTAAAAAATATATGGTTTTCATACATAGATACTTGCTTTTCGAAATTGGATTTATTCTTCATAATATGATGATAGTAATAAATGGTTGTTATCTAGGTTTGTATCCTGATATAAAGAACTATTGTCAGAGAAAATATAGAGAGACATCTGAGAGGACTAAATTAACTATTTTTTTCAAGAAACGGAATAGGTGTATCTTGTTGTTTCATCTATACAACTATGAGTGAGTGTGGATTTATTTTGATTTCTTTTACTTGACAGCACGTTGCTGTAAATTTGAAATGAAAACCAATGTGGAATCGAAAGTTAGTTAACTTAAATAAGTTTTACATTAACAAAAAAGAATTCCTTCATTTACTAGATTCACATTGTATTAAAGTTAGAATGAGAACACCATTGTAAATTCAGAATGAAAACACCATTGTAAAGTCTCTATGAAAAAAATAATTATTTTAATAATTTTAAGAACAAAAATACTTCTTAATTCATTATACTTGGTCATTCATCAATTTATTATTGCAACAATCCATTAATTTTAATAATAAATAGGATTTATAGTTAGCTATGTGTGTGTGTGTGTGTGTGTGTGTGTGTGTGTGTGTGTGTGTGTGTGTGTGTGTTTTAAGAATCCAAATTGTTACCATATATTAAGGGGTGTTAGACACATTGCAGCTTCCATCCTCATCTTCCAAATTGGTTGGAGGATTGTGCAATTAAAAAAATATAACCTCAAAGAAAAATGAAAAGATATTGTTCGAGAAACTTAAACATCTTCAATGAATAAACATGCAGTGGGTGAATATGTTAGATTTCCATAAAAAAACTTACTCCATGCAAAATTTGTGAATACAATATGCTTCCCTTGTAAAAATTTTATGGACAAAAAACAATTAATGTTGAACAAATAATTAATTTAAACTGGAGATTTCCTAGTTCTTAACTTTAGGAATTTTCATCCCTTGGACTGTTATAAAATATAAACAACAACAATAACATACGACAATATTTTAATTTTTAACAACGCTAATCCACTAAGAAATTCAAGATATAGGATGCCAAAGTGTTTGAATAAGTTTCAGTTCTCTAGTGCAATCTTATCATGCATATAACAAATCTGAAAATCTCTTTTGACAACTCCAAATATAGAAACAAATATACCTTTACTTTAATAAAAATGTTAAATTGCATAAACACATTCACCTTTTACTTACATTAAATCAACAAGACATGAGTGATGGAAATTACAAAACCATAAACAAATAGATGACGGAAAATCAATTTGTAATTTGCACCACTTTTGAATTGATCAAAATTTCATTAATATACAGAGATGTAGTTCATATGCATACAATGAAAACTCCAGCGTGAAAGGAGATTCAACAAGCTTGCATCATACGAGCATTTCTTCCAAGGAAATATGTCTACTCCTTTTCACAAAGTACTATCTAGGGTTTCATCTCAAAACCTTGATCTTGAAATCTCTAAGCGATAGTCTTAAAGTTGTTATGACAAACTCAAGAAACCCTAGTGATTCCAAGAAAGAGAGGTTAAAGTACATAAGAGAATCAAAGAGAGAAAAGTGGTGCACTACTCTTGAGCACATTTCTAACCCAATAATGAACACAAATGAACTGTAAAGTGCCTTTGTCTTCTTAAAAATATACCATAAATTACACATGGACATGAATTTTTAGCCCTTGGACTGTTATGAAATATAAACAACAACAACAACAATATACGGCAATATTTTAATTATTAACGACCCTAATCCACTCGTAAATTCAAGATATAGGATTGCAAAGTGTTTGAATAACTTTTAGTCCTGTAGTCCGATCTTATTATGCGTATAAAATATCTGAAAATCACTTTTGAAAACTCGAAATATAGTAACAAATCTACCTTTACTTTAATTAAAATATAAAATCGCATAAACACATTCACCTTTTAATTACGTTAAATCAACAATATATGAGTGATGGAAATTATAAAATCATAAACAAATATATGAAAGAAAATTAGTTTTGCAATTTTTACCACTTTTGAATTGATTGAAATTTCATTAATATGTAGAGATGCAGTTCATATGCATACAATAAAAACTCTAGCTCACACCAAGGATATTCAACAAGGTTACATCATATGAGCATGTCCTCCAAGGAAAGACATCTACTTCTCTTCACCAAGTACAATCTAGAGTTTCATTTCAAAACCCTAATCTTGAAATTTCTAAGGGATAGTCTAAAAGTTGTTTTGAAAACCTCAAGGAACCCTAGTGACTCCAAGAAAGAGAGGTTAAAGTACATAAGAGAATCAAAACAAGCAAAATTTCAAAACAAAAACATTATGTGCTTGGGGTTAGCTCTCTGTTTTTGTTTAACTTCAATATGCAAGAGAAAGTTCAAGTTCAATATGCAAGAGAATTTACAAGTTCAATATGAGAGTTGATCTATCATTGGATATGTTTTTAGAAAGAGCCTCTCTTAGTTTCTAGAATTATATATATATATTCTCTACTAATGACGCAAACCACGTGAAGGTGAAATCTCATTTGGACCCTCCCACCCACCCACCTTAGAATCAAAGAAAAAAAATTCATCAACCTTGATGTGTTCTTGATTCATATGAAATGTTCTAGTGGCATATTATCAAGAATGGCATTATGATCTTCTATCGATAATTTCCATTATCGATGCCTGATATTTTTCCAACTCTTCACTGCCTTCAATTGCAATCGGGATGCTATGACAAAATGAATGTATTGAGCACATATAACATATGAATCATAGTATTGAAAAAGAATATAGTCTTTACATTTCCTTACTTCTGCAAAGAAATGTCCCATTAAAACCATTGAACCCACTTCATACGTATAATTTGATGGGTCTTTAAATTCTTGCATCAACGTGCATTTCAACCTAGTGCATTGTTGGTCAGATTTATTGTCGTTAAATAAGTCCCCATGCATTTAATTTATCAATCCAAGGAGTTTGTAGACTTACGAATCACATGCAAAATATATGCAGGATTGAAGCGAAGCTAATCTAATCTAACCCCGCTTGAAGTTCATACTACTCTAATATAATCCCCTTGAAGCTGAGACTAATCTAATATAACCTCCGTGAAGCTGAAACACACTAGCTGATACATAAAACTATTAATCTAATGCTAGAAGCTGAAACACGTGATTGCTAATCTAGTGCTGAAAGATGAAACACACGACTGAAAGTAAATTGCATGGAAATAAACTAACTAAGAAAGCATGAAATTGTGTAAAGGAAAGAAAACATTTGAAGAGAAACAATGCAACATGTGTGAGCTCACACTAACAATAAATCAATATTGCATTACAAAGATCAAATCAACCTTATGAAAAAAGTAATGAAAGCATGAAAACTAAAACTATGAACCAAATCTAAGAATATCCTTCTCCAAATTACAAAGTCAAGACTAAATTCTACAATCTAAGACTAATCACAAACTACACCCCATGGAGAGATCCTTGAAATGAAGATAGGCATCTCATAATTGCAAATCCGCTATTCTAAACCAATTTCCCATTATTACAAATTATGATCCCTTTAAATCCTCACACATATTTCTCATAAATCTTGGATAAGATATACTATCCAAATCTCCATCATCTTCTCGTTGGAATAGGATTTGAATAATTATCTCCTTGAAATGGTGGAGGAGATATTAGAGAATTCACTTGAATTAATCCTTCACATATTCCTACATAATACAAAGCTCGTGCATACTTGAGATATTAATGAAAAAGATGTCAATTTCTAACATTTGATCATAAATTCCCTTATAATAATAAAATGATTAAAGTGGAAAATAATAAGGTGAAAGCCAATATAAATGTAAGGAAATGGTATAATGAAAGGTTAATGGGATGATGAAATGTTAAGAATAGCGAAAGGTAAAGTGGATGGAAATATGACATTTTTGAGTCCCAACATCCTCCCCAACTGAACTTGTTGCATGTCCTCATGCAACCTTGCATGGATATTCTTGAGAACGTTTGGCATCTGAACTATGTCTTTGATTGATAATGTATTTTTAACAATGAATGTTTTGAGGGTGTTAGATACATCAGTAACAATTAACATTTTCTTATGTTTGGTTCTTGTGTGACAACCATGAATACAAAGAATGTTGGTTATTGATAGGTATAACTCCCGATTGATTATTATTCCAATGCAAATGCCTATATTTATACAAATCATATGACGGTTGGGTTTCACCTTCCGCCCAGCCTTTTCGGCTTCCTACTATTTATTTATTTACAATAATCCCTACGAATTATATTCTGACAATCCCCCTCTTAATCCGAAGGGGTGTTCGTAAGTTCGAGCATGTTTCTGAATATTTCAAACTTTTCTCGTCGAAGCGCTTTGGTGAAGATGTTTGCAATTTGATCATTTGTGGAACAATGTTGAAGATGGATTGTCTCGGCCTCTACATGATGTCGAATCAAATGATACTTTGTGTTGATGTGTTTGGTTTGATCATGGAATCTAGGATTCTTAGCCATCTTGATTGCAGAAGTATTGTCGATCAATAATGGTGTGGAGTCCTCTTGTTTTTCTTGCAAATCTTCAAGTATCTTCCTGAGCCATACTATTTCTTTCGTTGCTTCAGCTGCAGCCACATATTCTGCTTTTGTTGTTGAATCTGTCGGAATTGACTGTTTGCGTGATCTCCATGAGACAGC
>LPNX010689311.1:313792-379675 GCA_001517045.1 Pseudotsuga menziesii | reverse complement strand
CCTTTCACAACAAATCCTTCTGGCTGAGACATGAAGACATTCTCTTTCAAGTATCCATTCAAGAAAGCAGTCTTCACATCCATCTGATGAACTTTCCACTCTTTCTGAGCAGCTAAAGAGAGTAAGGTTCGGATGGTAGCCCATTTTGCTGTAGGAGAGAACGTTTCTTCATAGTCAATTCCTTCTTTCTGTGCATAGCCTTTTGCTACAAGCCTCGCTTTGTGCTTGTCAAGTGAGCCATTTGATTTGTATTTGTTCTTGTACACCCACTTGCAGCCAATTGGTTTGGTTCCAACTAGAGGGTCAACCAGCTTCCAAGTTCCATTCTTTATGAGTGCATCATACTCATTCTGCATAGCTTCTTTCCACTCAACCCGAGTAGAAGCTTCTTCAAAGGAAGTTGGTTCAAAGTTAGTAGATAAATTAAATTCAAAATCAAATGATACATCCATGTCATCACCTGAATTATCTGCTCCTCCTCCATCTTCATGTCTTTTCGAACTTCTCGTTCTCGTCTTTCCAACTTCATTTGGATGGACACTTTCAAGTGTCTTTGTGGCCCATTTAGGAATCTTCCGTGATGGTCTTGGTTGATTAGCTGGTGGTGCTTCATCATTGATTGAGAGACTTTCAATTCTCTCAATCACATCATCCAGTTGAACCTCTTGTTCAAGTGAAGTAGCGAGAACTTCTTCATGCGGGGGAGTTGGTGCTTCATATGGAAATTCCAAAGGTTGATCCAGAATAGGAATCCCCCCTTCAAGGTTTGGAATTTCATATTCATTTTTTGAATATGTCTTTGGATGAGGATAAATTTCCAAATGATCAAGTTGTCTCTCAATGGACTGGTCATTTTTATTAGTTTCAAGAAAAATGACATCTATGGAAATAACAAATTTCTTGTTTACCTCATCATATAGATGGTATGCCTTGGAGTATTCTTTGTACCCCAGGAAAATGCATTTTCTGCTTCGAGCACCAAGCTTGTTTCTTTGCTCCTTTGGAATCAAGGCATAACAGGTGGAACCAAAAACTCTGAGATGCCTGACTGAAGGGAGATGGCCAAACCACATTTCATGTGGAGTCTTGTTATCAAGAGAATTTGAGGGACTTCTATTTCTCAAATAGGCTGCACATTTTACTGCATCACCCCAAAACATTAGTTTTACATTCTTGAAAAACATCATTGAGCGAAACATATTCATTATGGTTCTATTCATTCTTTCTGCTACACCGTTTTGTTGAGGATTGTAGGGAACTGTGGTCTGGTGTGCAATTCCATGTTGGCGAAGATAATTTTCAAAAGCATTTGAAGTGTATTCTTTCCCATTATCAGTACAAAGTGTACCAATTTTTTATTGTGCTTGTTTTTCAATCAATGCATGAAAGTATTTGAATGTTTGAAATGCTTCTGATTTTGTCTTTAAACAGTAAATCTAGCACATTCTTGAGTAGTCATCAAAAAATGTCATAAAATACTTATTCCCATTTGCTGAAGGAGTTGGCATTGGGCCACATAAATCAGAATGCACTAATTCTAATTTCCTACTTGCTCTGAAATTAGATTCATGGAATGGCAGCTTACTATGTTTCCCTAATATGCATGCATCACATTTATTCTTCTCTTTGGGAATGGTGGGCAAACCAAATACACCATTCTTTCTCAAAAGATGAAGACTGTTATAATTTAGATGACCAAATCTTGCATGCCACAATGAACTAGATGACATATTACCTTCTCCATGCTGAGAGAGGTAGGCATAGTTCTGAAATATTGCGGATGAACCCTTGAGCTTCAGCATCTTTCCATCTTCGTGTTCAATCATGATGACTTGGTTGTCAGCGGACTTTCTTATTTCAACAATTCCATCAAACATGTGGATGGAATGGCCTTGCTGTTGAATTTCCACCATGGACAGTAGGCTTCTCTGCAACTCTGGAAGATAGAGAACGTTCTTCAACAACAAATCAGGGAATCTAGGCATCTTCAGTCGAATGGTGCCCATTCCCTTTGGTTTAAGACTAGACTTATCTGCAAAGTAAACTATGCCATCTATTGTTTCATTCAGTTCTTCAAAACAGTCTTTTCTAAATGTCATGTGTGATGTTGCACCAGTATCAAGCAGCCAACAATATTTGGAAGATGAAAGTGAAGTCATTTCATTAATTCCAAGATTACAATGTGCAACAATAGAAGAATCAGAAGATTTACTAGCATCTTGGTCATATTTCTTCTGGTTGTGCTTGTCTTTGATGGAGTCCCATGAAACCCAACACTGATCTGATGTGTGACCAATATTTCCACAGCGCTTGCACTGCAAATCTGATCTTTTGCTTCTGCCCCCTCTGCCTCTGAAATTTCTTCTTCCTCGTCCTCTCTTGCTGCAACCTCCCTTGGGATGATCTTTTCTAGAGAGAGTGGCACTAACTATTGATGACAAAGATTGCATCTTTTACAACTGTTAGTGTAATTTACAATAATGAACTTGATATGACAAAGAGAAATAGAAAAAATAATAACCTTGCAGGTCTACAGTCTCTGCCAAGGTGATTTACAATATCAACTTCAGGTTTTAAAGTGATACAATGACAATATCGTAGCTTCAATTCGCAGCAATTCAAGGAGAAGAAATCCAGTACCAATTCGCAGCCTTCAGGGTCTTCATGCAATGGGTAATTCTGCCAACAATATTCATAGTACAACAACTTAGCCAACGAGATTTTATAAATATTTCTCAAGCAAACAAACAAAAAAACTCTGCACAGGTTTGTTTGTTAAACTCCAGAAAAATATAACTTTGATTATCCAGACTGCGCATTGGCTTTCAATCTTTCACCAATTCACAAGAGTAGTATCTAGGTTTATATATTTCATCATACACATCAGCATATGAATCTTTCACCAATTCACAAGAGCAGTATCTAGGTTTATATATTTCATCATACACATCAGCATATATCTTCCACCGAAGTCTTCTATATATCATATATATTAGTCAGTGTCCCTTTTACTCAATATAAATGAAAAATACTTGCCGACATTTCCTTTTTACATCCACGCATAGGAATTAGGGTTTTTGTATTTCAACAAATAAAAACGTTTTACCTCCCCTTAGCTGAAGATAGTCACCAATGCCGTAGCAGTCTCCACGCTGGCTACAGTAGAACGATTTTACAATTTTGCAGCATCAACAATCTTTATTGCATTCGCCGAAAATAGGGTTTAAGGAGCTTGCAGCTCTCCACTAAGTGAGGCCACAGCATATACAACTCACAGCTCGCCTCTCATCTAATAAATAGGGGAATCAATAAAGATGAATCTCAATGTTTGCAGACCAAACAACAACAACAAACCCAGCAGATTTATAATCGTTTGATGGCGAAAACTGAATAGAAGTCGGTAGCTACAGATCGTAGAGATAAATCTTCCAACGCAGGTAGTCTCTCCACGCATATATCAGTATATCAGTATATCAATCTCCAACTCATATATTAATATATCAATCTCCAACGCAGGCAGTCTCCACTCAGGTAGTCAACAACAGTATGCATCTAACCCACAGCTTGCAGCTTCAATGGTTGAGGTCACCAGGCTCCAAAGTAAGGGCGTAGTTCAACACAGGAGTCAAAGTTGCAGCACTCCACGCAGCTCTTTGAATTAGTACTCCACATAAGGTATACAATCATAGGTAACATACATTATTTGCACATATTAGTCTCAGTATTCAGTCTCTGAGATCGGTCTTCAAGTATGCAGCATACAATATATCACTCAGCATAAACACTGATAGGTCTCCACGCTATTATGAAGTCGCAGCACTATATTCTGCAGCGCGTGAATACATCAGCGAGTAAAGACTAGTGTCTTCAGCACCGTGCTTCATCTTCTCCACCGTTTTGTCCGGTATTTCCACGTAGGTGATGTTGTCCAGTATTTCCACGCAGGTTTTCAAAGCACGCAGTAGTCTAGGGTAAATTTAGGGTTTGTGCAATCCAGCGATCACAAAAGATTTACCTCCATGCTCATGAAGAGAACACTCTTCACCTCCACGCACTTCACGCACAGGTGGCAGCTACTTGGTCGATGGGAAATCACCAGCTCTTAGGTATTTCTCCTCCAAAACGAGAAGAAGCAGAAAACTAGGGTTTAAAGAACCAGTTGCCTAGATGGAGATAAGTCTATGTATCTATCTGTAACGTGGGATACTGTGCTGTGGGTTATCGTTATTGATAGTGAGAATACAGCAATCCAGAGACTGAGGCAATCAGAGAGCCATCAAACGTGGGAATGTGAAGGCCGTCATGAAAGAGGCGAGGCCCTGTACGAGGAGAATCCTTTGATTCTGTATCCCACCAGAAAGAGGAATGAAAATAGGAGTGAAATCCCACCACGCAAGAAGATATACACTGAATTTTTGTTACCGTCGAAGGACAAAACTCCATCGGAAGTCTCTAACAAAGGGGAGATATACAAATGAAGAGGTCGCGCATAGGTTTCCACAAACTTTAGCATTTATCACAGAGAAGAATAACACAGAAATGAATGCGCGCAGGCTGGGAGAGGAGAAACGCATGCAAATGGCAGACTGACGGAGCAGAGAATGCCATGACTGAAATGCACTGAATGCAGTAGGAGTTATGGTAGGAAAATAGCCAAGCTCTGATACCACTGATAGGTATAACTCCCGATTGATTATTATTCTAATGCAAATGCCTATATTTATACAAATCATATGACAGTTGGGTTTCACCTTCCGCCCAGCCTTTTCGGCTTCCTACTATTTATTTATTTACAATAATCCCTATGGATTATATTCTAACAGTTATTGTGTTAACAACATTCATTTCGTTATCTGTTTTCTAGATGAAATAATAATTTAACCATACACTCACTGGAAATGATAAGCTATCAATGTGTATAGAAAACATAACTATGCATAAGAAAAGCATTTTCTTTATCTTTATGAATCATGCCTATATGTATATCAATGCTTATGAAGCAGAGTGCGGTAAACTATCATTGGAAAAGAAATGTTGATGAATAGTAAATGAGATGAAAAATGGGATGATGGTAGTGAGTATGTAGTGAATATATTTCCGCACCCAATTGAATTGGTTGCATGTCCCCATGCAACTTAGTGCAAGTCATGGAAGTGAAAAGGAAATGGAGCATGATGAGGTAGTTTTCCAAATTATTCATTGCTAGAAGTTACAGAATTAAATGATTAAAGTTTAGAAAATAACATACCTCCACTTACCCAAAACGGTGATGATGTACGCAATAGGAATATGGCTGATGCAGCTGCTGGAGCATGTAAGATGCTGCTGCTGTGAGATCATGTGAAAGGTGACTGGTGCTGTAGTTGCAAATGCTATGACTATTGAATTAGAGAATGTGAAGTGGATGGATTTGAATTGTTGCTAATGATTCATGCAAAAGAGGGAGTATGAAAGAGGAACTGTATTAATACCATATAGTTGAAGTTGTGCTATTGTAACTGCCGAGGGAGTCAAGAAAAAGTGTATAGTCTTCACCCGGTACAAACCTGATGGTACAATTATAATCATGTGAATGGATGTGTCTATGTTGATCATGAAGAGAAATCATTGGATTACCGACCATCTATGAATTTTGTTAACCAATGCGAGGAAACTCGCCATTGATGTCAATGAGTGCCAAGGTACCCGAGTACATCTTACAAAGTGTGAATGGATGTGCTGATGTTGAGCCAATTGCAAGATCTGATGATTAAGGGACATTGATGTATTCCCATGATTTTCAGCAAGAGAGCTTTCCATTAAGGCATGCAAGCCTCTAGGTACTCAAAATGGACTATAATCTATATCCCAGATAAGGTGCTGAGGTCGACGGGGAAAGACTTATTCAAAGGTGGGCCTCAAGGAATCCCACATCAGTTAATGCGAGTTTTTACAAAAACATTGGTAGGACGATAAGAAAGATCTCAATAGAAATAGGGTTTATGGAAAGGAAATCAAGGAAATGTAATCATGGAAAGGGAGGTGATTGGTTTTATTCAGAAGGAAAAATGAAATGGAAAAAGAAGGAAATGATGTATGAAACTAAAAAGCATAGGTGTGTGTGAATTCATGGTGGATAAGGTAATGAAAGGTGGACTTCAACGTGGATGACTAATGTGGTTTGAAGGAAAAATGGGGGTAAACATTCATGACACAAATAGGTTTATGAATGGTTTCTGTGTAACAACAAACATCATGAAGTTTATCAACAAACACCATGAGTAATAGCTCCTTCGAGCTGTCTATCAAGGCATGTTTCTCAAAAGTTTTGTGATTCTTGAAAAATCACTTCAGCAGCAAAATGTGATCGTCTTTGACCCTGAAAAAGATTAGTACAAATATTGCAATTGAACTTGTGAGATCATTGTAAAATGTAAAAAGGAAAGAATAAGTACAAATGCTCACTATACAGAAAGAAGATAAAATACAGTTTTACCTATTTCCCACACTGGTTTCGTCTGCGATTGCTGTCAAAGTGACTTAAGAAAAACAATCCAACGTTAATCATAAAATAATTTTTTTATTATTGTTTCCAGGAATGATTAAAAGTGTCCATTTGCAATTTGTACTTTTACCACGTTCGGATTTTTATAATTTGATAATTTTATGATATTTACTATTTTTGTTTTTCAACCAAAAACAAATTTAAAAATGATGCAAAAGGAAAGATGTCAACAAAATACTCAAAATTCTGTCACATCCTCAAAACTTCTAACAACACTACTTATCTTAGCTTCATCAAATCTTCCCATGTGCAACAGTTTGCTAATACTTGTCACTAAGGTTCTAGAATATTAAATATGTTTATTGTCCAATTTATCCTAGCAATTAGCTGCATTAATTTTGATTGTTCTTATGTACATCATCAAACATATTGAATATTGAGAGCATACAATTCTCTACAACAAATAGCCACCCATAAACATACAAAAACATCGATCATGAATGGAGAAACATGCTTCGTGTAAAAACACATCGATCATAATTGCTGAGAGCATATATATGTTATCAAAATTTTATTGTCTCAGCCCTCCAAATTGGTTCATTCTTCCACCGAAAGTTGACACTTTTCAATTTCTATGAAACCGTGTCTATGCTTAATTTTTATCATTCTTCCTAAATGATGAATACCAGGAATATAGTGAGTATAATTCCTAGTTCCGTTACCTAACAAAAATGTGTCTAGAACTGCATTTTTGCATTTCAAAATAACAAAGAAACTACGATCAATCGGGTTGGAGCACTCATAAATATTCATGTCTCAATTTTTCCCATGGTCACATCTCAGTTTTTAGAACTGGGCTTGGCTGAGATGGAATGTATGTGCCAGTGTGACAACTACATTTGAATAAAAAATACGACGGCATCAACCGATGACACTCTAAAATTTGGACTTTCGCTCAGATTTTACTTGTGATAAAATGCATTTTTTTGTTTTGTTTTCATAGTGGCCCAATACCCTTCGGATTTTCAACACCCAATAGACATGATCGTTAGATTTTTGACACTAAATGGAAATTACATATAGTTCATGGATTTCTAGTTTATAAATTTTATGGATTGCATCTAGTTTTGCTGCTATACCGAGTTACTGGGTTCCAGAGGAGATGCTTGGCCCCTAGAGGGCATATTGGTTTGGGTGTATGAATTGAATCTTGGTAATACCTTTGGAAAACACTGGGATTCCTCCTTATCCTTCTCATAATTTCTACTATGCTCCATTACTTTAAGTATTGCATGTGGTAGCCACAAAGCCCTCTACCTCATGGATAGTTTATCTAGTGGTATAGTTTATCTTGTTACCACTAGATTAATATACACCAAGAGATAGACAAGGGAGAGGAAGTCTTCCTGATAATAGAGCCATCCATACTTTGCAATGAGATATCGACCTGGAAGGAATGTCGACTCTCATCCCCTCCATCGAAGGAAATACATTTTTGCAATCTCATAGATTCCCAATCCCTGTATGGAGCCGAAAAGTTGCAATAATAGAACCATGAGAAACCCCCTTTTTATGCTTGCTCTGCCCTAAATTTACAAACAAGCCTGATCGACTTCTGTGGGATCTCAATCAAGAAACATGAATGGGTTCAACGATTGATGGAGACATAGCTTCTAGGTAAACTTGAAATTGAACTGGTGGAAAATGAGCTCGATCTGGGGAGATAAGGCCCAGCTCACCTAACGTTACTTAGTGGTTTGATGAGTTCATACGCATATTTTTTCCATGGAAGCAACCAAGGTTCAATACATGTCTCTATTCATTGAATACCCATTCATTTTTTGGCTTTTCAAGCCGTTAGATTACACTTTTTTTAATTTTATTTGCAACTTGGTTCCACTACAATGGGTTTGTAAACAAAACATGAAATCATACTGGTAGTGGAGAAGCACATCACATCACCTTTTCTGGTTCAATTCTTTATTCAATCCATCTTTTTTCATTCTATGTATGTTGTTCTAATAGTAATGATAGATCCACAAAATGAAATATGATATAACGTCCATAAACCCTAAAGTTGTAACCCAAGGGTGGACCCAAACCCTAGAATACTAAGGAGACTTGGATTCTTTAATAAAAAATTAACATTGTGCTACCCTTTGTATTGTTTGAAATTGCTATTTAAAAACTTGGATAATCAAGAATGATAACAATGTTGAAAGGTCGAGTGCTGTCAGAGATATGCATCACAAATTTCCAAGGACAATCATGGGTGGGGAGGTGATTTCATATATGCAAGTGTTATGATGCCATCTATGTGTCAATTATCAAGAACTATCCACAAGAAAAGGTCTCCACAAGTATTAATACTAGGCCATCCAAATCTCTATCAACATGTAAGACAATGCAATAAAAATCACATGTGTATACCCATGCAAAATGGGGGGTAGCATCTAGCTCTAGCTACGAGAGATGTAATCTCATGAGAGTGCATGAGAACCTCAGATTCTCTTAAATGGACTTGTTATAGATGATCATCAATGCAAGAAAACCAAAAAACCATGTGGTAGGATGGATCATCTCAACATCCATAAACACTGCATCACATCCAAAATTTCTATCATCATAATTTTTTTTAGAACTGGATTTACAAGTAAGGAACAAGAAATTAATACCAAAATATTATTAGCTACTCTAATATTCATTTAAGGGCTTATTCATTCTCCTACCTACCTACTCTAGTAAATGAACAAGAGCTTTCTAGGTAAAGTAAAATATCTGATGAAGCCACCTTAGCATCTCATCCATCACATGGTGAATCTTCAATTTCCTTCACATTGTTTATTTTTTCCCCCTACAATCAACAAATATTAAAAAATATTCAAGGACAATGGATTTGTCTATTCATGGATTCACCATATAAGCAAAGGATTTTCAAAATTCTACACTCACAGGTATCATACGTAGCAAGACTACATATATGGGATATGGGCTTTATTCTCGACAATGGTGCCAAAATGGTACCACACAAACCAACATATTGAGATCGAGAGCCATAAACCAATGATGGATTATGGATAACTAAGAGGGAGGTCAATGTCACCACACCTAACCCTCTTCTACTATTTAAGCTATCTCTGCTCTATATCAAAGGAGCCCCTAAATAGGATTAGTAGGGTTTAGTAATGAAGCTCTCGATGAATTTGAAGAGTAACCCTAGCAAACCAAGTTTTTTCATGAAAGTAAAAGATAATGGTGATGAAGGGATTAGAGTCTAGTGTCTTATTAAATGGGGTCAATTAATGATAATAATGAAGAGCTTACTAACATCCAATGATATTTAGGGTTTAAGAGCCAATTCCTATCATATTCAAGAAAGTCTATATTTATCTTAGGATATTCAAGATAGAGTAGATTTATCTTAAATCCAAGTTCCATTATCTCTTAGAAAAAAAATTTGTTTATTTATTATTTTTCATTTATAAGTTCCACTAAAAACATGTTGCATTATTTTCTAGACAAAAAAAGTTTTAGGTCATGTAGTTCTCACAGAGTCTCACATAGACTTCCTTTACTAGTCTACACTCTTAGTTAAATACCTTTGTTGGGTAATTATGATTTCCCACAATGGTGAAGAATATAGTGATTTTGGTAAAAAATGACCAACAATGGAGGTTTTATGGTTGTCTTGTCCACATAATTACCCAAAATGTTCTTGTAGGGTTTCTTATGCAACTGTGAGGTTTTCCAGAACACACCAAAACCTTGTTTTGTTGTTCTTGTTCATAACTGGCTAAGATATTAGATTTCCTATGGGATTAATACATTCCCAAACTCAAGGTATAGGGATACTACCACTCAATAATGCCTAGAACTTTCTCATATTGGTATTTTCATCTATTTCCATGCCTTTTTATTGCCCAAAATTGTTTTTTTGATGCACATACCTCTCCAAAAAGAACCCAAAACTGAAGGTACAAATGTTTAGGGATTCCAAGAGGCCTAAACAAGCATATAATCATCCCTAGTTGCACCATATTTTCTAGTGAAGAGTAATTATTATTGTAGGAATACATCACCTATATTGAACCTTTCCTAGAACTACTTCACATCCATAAAAAAGCCCTAGATTGTTTCTTTACCATAAATTTGTTCCTAAAATGAAACTGGGATTACTTCAAAAGTTTGCTTGAGGTAAAAATAGGCATAGAATCATTCATCAACATAAGTGGAAAAAAATCCTTTTTTTTTAATTATTGATCATGGATAAGCTTATTTTCTACTAAGGTATTCTTATGATTGAGGTTTATGGCACTTTTAACCCACAATATAGCCTATAACTTACCAAAATTGTTTCTTGACTGCTACATGAATTATATTTTATGTTCTTCTTCTAGGTTTGACCATATATGATGGCTACAAATACATAGAATATGATGAAATAACCTTATACCATTTTCCCAAAACTAGACCATGGTTGCATGCCCCTATAATAAGCCTCAAATATACCCAAAATGTTATTCTAATTATGCTTTAAAAAGGGGATTATGCCTAGGGACAAAGAATTGATGTTGTTCTAGTCTTCAAACTTATCACAAAATTCTCAAAACTACTTAAAGTGTGCCCACATTTGGGAGAGATGGCTTATTTTCCTGCTTACTATTGTTTAAAGACTCAAAACATATTTTATCATCTTAAGTTAAAGACTAGTAAATTAATAATTGTTGATCATCTTTATTGTTAAAAGTAAAAAATATTTATTGTTAATAGTAATTATTATAAAAAGAATGAAAATATATTTTATCCTCTACTTGTCATATTTTTACTCAATTCTTGTTTCAAGCCATTTTTTTTGGAATTTCTTGAGATTATACCTACTTTGTCAACTAATTTGTGGCATAATGATATATATACACATCTCTTTTATATGTATATGTTTGAATGTACCAACAAAGTCCACCTTTAATTGCTTGAACAATCCTTGGGGAAAAGTTGGAAGTAAGGGAATGGAATCATCTTGCATTCCTGTTGTAGATGAGGAAGATATACTTTTGTAGGTTCAAGGCTAGGTTTCTTACATGTCTCCATAAATTCTCTAAAGTATTCAACATTTTCATTTATGGACCCATTTACTGACCAATCACCCACAGATATTGTTATAGTCTCCATCACCAACTTTTAGAACAATTTTTCTATGATCATTTCAAATGTAACAAGTGCATAGCAGAATGTTCCATATTTTGTAAATTCTATATATTTTATTTATGCTGGTAAGTTTTGTGGTATAGATATTTATTGGAATTAAATCTTCACTCTGCTACCGCTTTTTCTTGTGTGAGGTCTGGTATCTACAAAATCCACTCAATATTATCTACTAAAAGGCATCTACAGTAGTTTATATTTGTTCATTGAAGTATGCCTAGTTTGTGCAATACCAAGGTGAAAGTTGAAGTAGTTTTTACAAGTATATGCGGGTTTTGGTTTATTGATTTTATTTTTTATTGCTTATTTTGCAGTGGCTTCTGTGCTACTACTGACATTTAGGAATTCACCTCCGAGTTGAAAAATAATTTGTTAGCCAAATGTCGAGGAAAGGATTAAACTGACTTTACTCCGGAAGTGAAAGAGATATGTGAGGAGTATGATGATAAAGGTACGGGGAAACCAGGACTTTATGCTAGAGATTTATTATGGGAAATCCATATCATGTATTGATGAAAGCTTAAAGGTTTCTACGAACAAGTAGAGCATCCCATTATTTTTCTGAAGAGGACTAAGTGTGGGAAATGGATCACAAGAAGAAATTATAGCAGGGTCCATTGGATTTGAATTTGTGTAATGAAAACAAATAGGTAACTCACTTTTCACTTGGCATATATAGTAATATACACCATTCTAAGTTCATGGTTTTATTCTAAATTTGCATATCTACAGTGGTAATTGTAGGGTAAGTGTGTATAGTGTGATATCCTATTTGTGTTCTTTTGAGAGATGGCACATGTTGCAGGATAAGGTAATCGATATAGTAACAATTGAGTTAGTAGAAAATATATTATGGTGTATGCCGTTTATGCTTAGTTTCCTCATCAATTGGTGTGGGTGCTTATTTTGTTATAGGAAATGGTACTCTTAAAATACAATGAGTAATTAATGGAATGTGAAGGAATATATATTCAAACTGAAAAGGAATTTAAGAGTACAAAGATAATGTTGAAATAGGTAACATTGATTCCTAGTGATCCAAAAGGATAAAATGGACAATTTTTTGATAGGTTCCAATATAAGATAGGATAATATAATTTTATTGGTGTATGTCAACTGACCACAAATAGGTCAATGGGACTATTAGATAAATCCAAGGAAGAAGAAAAAAATGGTGCAATCAACTATTAGCTCTTATAATATTCAAATCTAAGAAGAAATGTGTAATGAGATTCCTATTGCTCATGATTTGTATTGTTGTCTGGAAGATCCCGAGGTATGTGGTTTGGAACTGAGATTTATTTCATATGATTGGGCCAAATCTGTGTGGTTCTAATTGACTATGCTACAATGCATGATTTTTTGTAAGTGGACAATGTGATAAGACATCATGTAGGTAGAGTTTGGTACACAACCTATGTGCCTTGAAACAATTTTCAGATTGGTCTCTTTTGTCTATAGGATATGATCCATAGGCGATAAAATTTTGAGTTGAGAGTGATACCCTTTCAAAATTGCCATGGTTTCCTTGGTTTTTAATGTTCTTGTTCCATATGAAAACCAGATATCCAACTTACAACTTATTATCTTTGAATTTTTGGTCAAACAATTGATTCACATGGTCCTGGTAATCCACAAAGTGCCTGTTATATAACCAAGGATGGATATTATGATGATGGTGAAAACAATTATGATTTTATAACGAGTATATGTGAAATCATTTTATCATGACACATTTATTGGTTTTGGCATCCTTGTCATTAGAGTTTCAATCCAAACAAAGGTTGTGACATATATGCATACTAGTGTTGCTACAAAATGGAGTATATTTCTCTTTGAAATATTCAACCCATATAAAAGTTGGTTTTAAGGATACTGCTATAGGAAGCCCCCTTACGTGTTTCTCATAATATTCCCATATTTGTAAACAATTATGTTTACAGTTGTAAGGTCATGAAAAAGGATGTATGTTACAATTTTCAGTGGTATGATGACTGCATGTAGGATGAATCTAAAATGTTTTTCATATTCTCAACTTCTGGGTGACAGTATGATGGAGAAGTGTTATAGGTCTATGAATATTTATCCCAAATTTTCCATGGAAATATTATAGGAATGATTTGTAGGAAAAGGTTTCAAAATACCATTTTGTGGGAAAAGCTGACACTGAGTATCATACTCCATGGGCCTACAAACTTGTTTGGACATCCAAACAATGAGAGAATTTAGAAAGTGGACTTATAACTTGGACAATGGGATGGTGAATCAAATGATCATGTGTCTAAGATATTTTTTGTACAAATTATAGGTTCTATATTAGTGCCCAAAATTGAGTTCCTAGATCGTAGAAAAACAATGACAGATAACATTGTCAGGAATTTTGAATCTTTTAAACATGGAAACACTTAGAGAGAATTCAGGTTTCAAACTGTAAAGAAAATTTTAAGGGTAAAAAAGATTTTAAAAATATTCATGAAAATTATGTTCCTAATGTCAAAGATCATGTGATTTCTACAGTTGTGACTAAAGACAATGAAGTTAGGGTAGTTTCAAACACTTCTTTGCATCAAAATTCCATTATGAAGAAGAATGTGCTTGATAAAGATACCGGCTTGATCAATGTCGAAGATAAATGTTCTTTTTGAAGCACGTTGTTTTTTTTAAACATTTACAGGAGGTCAGATTTCTGACTTGTCAACCATCTACAGGTTGTTGGATTTCCAATGGCCAGAACATGGCATCCGACGAAGAGTTAATTGAAGCGACAGCTCCAGGTGCCGGATTGGTGTGATATCTGTCGGTTATTCGACGTTGTGTCATCGAAATTTATACGTCGGATCCAAGTTACAATTTATTTATTTATGATGATATCCTATTGAAATACCAATGAATTCTAAAATGGTGTCAAATAACCTACGAAATCTCACCGATGACAAAAAAAAGTTTCCGTCAAATAACAGACACGTGTCTTTCAAATTTCAGACATCAAAGCTATCGGATTTTAGGTTCAAATTTACTTGTGTGTTTAGTTAGGGATATTTACATAGAGCAGGGAGACATGCACTAGGATAATTTAATTGAGAGGATAATGTGGCTATTACATAAAATGTTCCTTCCAGCTCAGAAAACATCAAAGAAGATTTCGGTAAAGGTTCTCGCAACACACTAAAACTTCGTGCATTTGTCATAGGTAAATTTTCAAAATTCAAAGATTCAGGCGATAGAGGGAAATAGATGATTCACCATTTTTGAAATTGTACCTATGATCATACCATAAATGTTACGTTCCTTCCCACGGATGGAAGCCGACTAGATCATAGATAAAAATTACTGCAATTGGTTGTGACCTGTTATGTTTTGTTTTGGGACATGATATACCATTTGTTGATGGCAATGGAGGATCTTTGAATTATAGATAAGGGAATGGGGATTGTGCAGTCTGTGGATTAATATGTGGTAGCATAACACTTTCTAATTCTCCAGGAATAACAAGGAATATTGAATATCCCTTTTGTGTGTGATTACGACAAGCGTTTCCCATATATGCTTTTGTCGTTGTTGGAGAATATGTGATGAGCGCATCAATGTTGGCCAATTGTACATAGGATTTGATTTCCAATGTTAGATCTGAGAATAATCGAAGGCTTAAAGAGAAAAAATTATTTTTGAGAAAAGAGATAAAAAATGACATGTTATGAAGGTGCATTCGTTGGACAACATCTGTGTTATTCGAAAGAAAACAATTATAATTCAAGGAAACCAAACTTCTTCTTAATGTTACAGTGTTAATAAATTCTTTGATCTCCTTGATGACTGAAAGGTCATTTATGGATCATCAAAGGAGGAGATATTCTCCCCCAAGCTATTAAAATGCATCACTTAGCCACTGATAGGATTGCATTAGGTAACCATCATGTTTTGAGGGGTAAGCCTAGACAACAGATCTTTTCTCAGGAAATTAAATTTGGAAAAGTGGAACGAGAGAAAGAATAACATGACAACTAGAAACATTATCTCTAATACCACAAATGAAGATCATTGTTCTAAGTATGGAAGATATGAATTCGTAAGAATATTGTTGCAAGTCAAATTGATGCCCTATGAAAGAATAGATGGGTTTTAGTCTTAAAACCTTCGGCAGGAAAATATCTTTATCCAGTTGAAAGTATAATTCTCAGAAGTGGATCACAGAAGTTTTGTCAAATGATTATTATCATTGCAATCATACATGTAATATTTTTTTTCTATTTCATGATATATATCTTAAAATATATAGATCTAAAAATGGATCTGCTTACCTCGTCTCTCCCTCTCAATGTGCACTCATTTAAAACTTATGAGCACTAGTATTCAAAACTTTGGCGAAAATTCTGATTGTCTATTGCCTTAGTATCAGGATGGAAAGCATGGGAATTTAGCTAGCAATCACAAAAAACCATTAGTTAGAGAGCTCAGCGATGAAAAACAACAAATTTGGATCTTAGCATGCGTGAATTTGCAAATTGCTTATTTTGTTTATTTGTTCAATCCAAGCTTATGCGGTGGTTTCACTACATTTTAAAATTTCTTTTGTTTGATTATGGTTGCAGGGTTAGTTTTCAGCTAGGAGTTCCTGTTTCAACAACTTTCTCAGTTACAATAGTTACAGGTGTTGTTTGAACTACAATGGTTACAGCTCATGTTTCAGCATGGAGTTATTGTTTCAACTGCAGTTACAGTTGTTGTTTCAGCTTTGGAGCATGTAGTTATGGTGACTATTTTGGCATGGAAAACCTCAAAGGATTCTTCCTCCTAAGGTTGAAAAACCGTTTTATTCATCTAGTGTGTTATATATATTTTTTTACTTGCAAGTCCATGATGGATGCGCAATTTTATTTTCGATTTTTTTTTAGCAATTAGAGATAAATAATTTGCAAATTTAGGATGAAATCAATTAGGAATGTTGCAAAACATTAATTTATTCATTCCTGGAGAAGTTATAAACATCCTACTTTCTCTTCCTCGTGATCGAATGAAACACGGAGGAGAGCATACCTATTCTAAGTGAAAGAAAAAATTGAAAATGAAATCCTACCTACTCTATGCTAATTGAAATTTAGAAATCAGTTACGTGTAGTCAAATAGCAAATGTAGCCAAACACACAAAAGTAATAGGAATACATTATCTTTCAATTTCACAAATAAAGATCAGAAATATACATAAATGTGCAAAATTTTGTGAAACTCTAAATTAACAAAAGAAAAAGAAAAGCTAAATTGAGATAACTTGGTATGCTCTTGAAACCATCATTCGATAAGGCTTTCATAGGTGCAATTTTCCTCCCTCAGGTCATGCTGAAACTCATCATTGTCCTCCTCAATTTCATGTTCTAACGCATAAGATTCCTCATTCGTTGTTGGAGGAGTAGTTAAACTCTCGGTTGTTGTCAAGATATCCTCTTTGTGAAAAGAGGAGATCCCAACTTTTGCAAGGATTTGAGTGAGTTGTTCCAAGGTTAAAATAATTGATAAACCATATTGAAAAAGGGATTCTTACAACACCCAAATCTAAATAAAAAAACTTAAATAAAATCACTCTTGTTGAAACAGATGAAAAACACTCTTGTTGAAACAGAAAACAATTACTCTTCACAGTTGCAAAAATCAAACACACTTGCTGAAATTGAAATTCACACTTGCAGAAATTGAAATACTCTTTACAGAAATTGAAATTCACACTATAGTGTACACTTGAGAAAAAAATCAAACTAAACTTCAATTCATCATGCCTCCATGGCAACATCGCCAAAATGTTGGTGATATTTATCGTCGTTAAATAAGTCCCCAAGCATTTAATTTATCAATATGAGGAGTTTGTATACTTATGAAGCACATGCAAAATATATGCAGGACTGAAGCGAAGCTAATATAATCTAACCCCCCTTGAAGTTGAGACTAATCTAATATAACCCCCTTGAAGCTGAAACACCCAAGATGAAATAGACAACTACTAATCTAATGCTAGAAGTTGAAAAACACGACTGCTAATCTAGTGCTGGAAGCTGAAACACACGACTGAAAGTAAATTGCATGGAAATAAAATAACTAAGAAAGCAAGAAATTGCATAAAGGAAAGACAACATGTGCAAAGAAAGATGACAACATGTGTGAGCTCAAAATAACAATAAATCAATCTTACATTACAAAGATCAAATAAACCTTATGACAAAAGTAATGAAAGGATGAAAACTAAAACTATGAACTAAAGCTAAGAATCCCCTTCTCCAAATTACAAAGTTAGGACTAACTTCTACAATCTAAGACTAGTCAAGACTAATAAAAAACTACCCCCCATGGAAAGAGAGAGCACTCTCTTTTATATGAGATCCTTGAAAAGAAGATAGGCATCTCATAATTATAGATACACTATTCTCTCAACCAATTTCCCATTATTACAAATTATGATCCCTTTAAATCCTCACATGTCACATGCCCCAATTTTGTAAAATAATGTTATCTTATTTTTATTTGATTCCAAGACATTATGTTAAATTTAATTCTAAGTTGAAACTGATGACTTAGTAGAGTCAAAAGATATGGAATGTAATTCTGAATATTTTATTTTTAAATAAATAAAAGTGGAGACAATAGCTTGGGAGAGCTGGTAAAAATAGTGTTACTAGTCAAGTTGGTGGAGGGAACTAGGTGGAGAGAAAAAAGACAAGTGGAAGANTCCCTACATTTGGGGTCATGATCCCCCAAGAAAGTGGGATCAAAGCAGGTGGCTCAATTAATGACAACTAACCCAAAAAGACCTAGGAAATCTTAATAAAAGTGCCCAATGTAGAGAGCTGAGGCTGCTCATTCGAGGAGAAGAATCATTCAGGTGAATGCACTTCAAGGAATTCATTGGGAAAGGGAAATTTGAAGGAAGGTGTTTGATGGGTAAACTACAGGAAGTTGATCTAGTATAGCTTTGCAGCTGAAAGATCTTACTACAATATGCAGAGTTGGTATTGAGTCTCAGGATTAGTACTTTGTTGATTGCTCCACCTAGTTCCAGCCAAGGAGACCAGAACAGACTCGAGGGTCCTGAAAAGTCATTGTTTGAGAGCTCTCTAGGAGTTGGTAGGGAGGAATGGCCTCCCATTGCTGTTGTCATCCAGCTTTAAAGACAGGTTCCATTATCTTTTAATTTCTGTGTTATAGTTTATATCTGTGTGTGAGAAATTACTGAATAATTATATGTTATGTTGTGCTGAAATCTCTTACTTGTTTCAAGGCTGAATCTGTACTGTGATGAAAGATAAATCCTACCTGTGTTTTTCCCCATCTAGAGTAATCCAGATCGTACTCTAGCATAGGTAGTGTGTTTAAATAAATAAAGTATGATAGAAATATAAATGAATAGAATATTTATGTTTTTAGAGTATTGAAATATTTCCTATCAGTAGATAGTTGTTTTCTAGAAAGTTTAATAATATGTGGTGTAGAGATGTTGTCAGAACTAGACTGTGTGTTTATAATATCAAAAAAGGACAAGAATATTTTATTTATTGAAAGTAGTTTGTTAAGTATATAATTCATTTCCTACATAGTATCTACTTCTATAAACTGTACATTGTGTTGAAGTAGAAGAACTAGTATTATCAGTTGAAAGTTATTATTTATGTTAACAAAAGATGTAAAAATAATACAGATAGATTATCCTTTTCTTTTAGTGACAACTAATGTTCCTGCATCTATCTGAACTATAGTTAAGAATATGATAAATGTTATAGTATTCCTTTCTTAGCTTTAATAGATAAAGGATAGTAGTAACTTAGGTTTAAGTTAATATTATAAGAAACTGTCCTTATACTTTCGCAGACAATATAAATGTAAAGAATATTGATAGGTAAGAAAGTTCTTATATTCTTCTAGTAAGTCTATAGAAACAATTGTATTAAAAAAAACACAAATATTACAGACTGCTCTTAGTCGTAATTATTATACAAATAAAAAACCAACATAAACTTAAGAATAGACATTATACATAGATAATAATATTATAAATACAAATAATATTATAATATTATAAATATTAATAATATTATAATAATATTATAACTACAAATAATATTATTATTATCTTTAAACAGTGATATCTATAAACTATTAATTCATAAAAACAAACTGAAGAAACTATGTAACCGTAATTAAACTTACAAGATAATAACACAGGAATTAATATTCTATCAAAGTTAAAAGGGAGTAAACCCTAGCTCATATTTTGAGCGTGATCTATAAGTATTTTTAAATATTGTAGTAACATCGGTTACACATAGGGTACTTCTTTTCAAACTATTAACTAAAAATGTTATGCACAAAAGTAAACTACAATACTGATTAAACTTGTATAAATGTATTTATAACAAAAACAGTACTTTTATTTTAATAACAGCATACATCGAAAAAAATAAATGTCAGGGTTAAAACCCTTAAAATAATCACATTACAAGTATCAAAATATTAACCAAATTTACAGCAATTATGTAACCATCATTAGCCAGTCTAATAATCTACTCACAGTCCTTTAAGGACAAATAGAATAAAATAGAAAAACAGTGTAATTATTATCACAAGATTAGTATAAATCAAACAAGGCTTTTTACAGGTCAAACCCTAACCCATGACTTCCATCAAAGCAAACAAGATTTATGTACGGCTGTAAGTATTAGCCTTAAATTTTAAATTATAGAACCCTTACAAAATACTCAACTGAGTTTTAAAACTTCATCATATTCAGGAAGGGCAAAAACCCTAAAATTACACAGAGTATAGCATAAACTCCCGACAACCAGAACAATTTTACAACTGGATTGCCTTTACAAACTTAAACCCGACTGCGAAGCCAAAGCTTCGACTAAGTACTGTGCACAATACAAATTGAATCTACCCTAGCAAGGGTTTGGATTTAAGAATTGTCCCAACAACCTGTAAAAACATTTAAAAACAATAACATAACTCGTGACGAGACAAGAGAGGGTTTTCCAAAAACTTGGGCAAGTCCAACGATCACCCTAACACTAACAGAGTGAGAATACATCTTTCATACCACAGGGCTTACCCAAGTTTGAACCACCAGCCACGACCTTTTCAAGGGTTGTATTTTCTTCCTTGTACAAGCTTCACAGTGGCGGGAACCTACAACAAAGCACCAAATGACTGTCAGTGAAACAATTAATTGTTAAAAGCATGAAAACAATATTTATATACTTGCAGTAAGCAAAAGAAATTTCATTATGATAATTACGTGTCTATGGGAGAACATCAAACAGTTTCATGAGGCACTGTCACCTACAAGCGGTGCAGTTAGAAACCCAACAGCCCTCAAGAACCTTACAGAAATGGCGATCCACAAGAACTAGAGAAGGAAACCGAAGCGGTCATTAAGCTACGCAGGCTATGGAAGAAAGGTTTCATAGCAAGCGAGACAAGGGTAGCAGGAAAATACAACTCCACGTGTTGCAGAGAAAAAACCAACATTCAAAACCACACACCGAACTCCACGTGTTGCAGAGAAAGAACCAACATTCAAAACCACACACCGAAGAATAGAAGCAGCGCAGAGTCAAGGCACAAAGCAACTATAACCAGTAGAAATGATGGCCGCCATTGGAGACAAGCCAAGCAACCCTAGAGCTAGCGTAAACTACGGGAAATAAATTATTTGATTAGGTTTCCATAGCATTATATATTTTCTAGGCATGGACAAAAATCAACCACGTAGCAACAAATTTATCCATGCAGCGAGGGTTGTGTCCTATAGTTCCTGCGTGGAAGAAATATCCCAAATATTTGATTATTAAAGCATGGAGTAAACCTTTTTCAACCCAAATAATTCGTAAACCAAATCATTAATCATTTGCACAATGTTTTATGTTAACATAATGACGAGTTAAACAACGTGGGGGTTACGTTGACCAAGATATAGTGTCAATTATAAATCTTAGTATAAAACTCGATTTGGATTATGTATTAATCCCTTTCCACCAATAACATTATATTGTTATACAATAACATAACCATAACGATATAATTGGTTGCATAACTATTCTCTAAACATTGTTTTGATAAGATAGATATCATTTAATTTATGTCTAGTTTATAGATAAGGTCAAAGTTTAAGTCTCTAATCTAGATATAAAAGAGTTCATGCTAGCTATTAGATGACTATAGATTCTCTAGTAGCAAAGATAAACTATAGCTTATGTATAGTAAACCCTTTTGCATTAAGATTATTACAAATCTAAACTTTATAAATAGCACCTTGTAATAATGCAAGGAAATATAAAGACTAGAATAAAATACGTTATAATAACAAACTATTGGTAGTTTGAATGTCTATTGAACAAATAGATTATGCATATCTATGAAATTTACATGAAATAATAACTTAAATAGCATCAAAGCTTTGAAGTAGTACAAAGCTGAAGATAAGAATATTATCATGAAATTCTTTCACATAGTTTAAGCGACAAGAGTTGGATAAAACATGGAATATAACTCAACTTGGTTTTATTCTCATTCCGAATGTCTAGTGGATAGTGAGGTAATTTTAGAAGTAAACCTGATAACTGGAATAGGAATGACCCTATCAAATCCAAAAGTTACAAGATCACAGAGTTAGACTTGGGAATAAAATAGCGGTAAACATAAGCTCATATAGAAAGGCATGATGGTCATAGTTATACAATCGGAGTTTTTTACTATCCAAGAGATAACAGGCTGTAAGTATCTTATAGAAACAAAATAAAGGTCAATAAATACATAGGCAAGATAAGATACTATTACATAAATACTGACAAAAACAATGTTTATAAATATTACAAATTACTTAGACTAAAGTAGAAATACTTGTAATTGAGATTCTAATGTTTAGAGTCGCAAGTGTGTTGTTCGGTCGTTACTTACTTCCGAACTTGTTTACTTGAAAAAATAATGAAAACCAAATGGTTTTACCTTAAAGGAGCTGTCTAGAGTTTAGCAGATTATTTTTTTACTAAGCTTTTTAGATTGCAAACAAAATACTGTTGACACTAAAAGATCTTTTAAAATATACTTGATCGATCATACTTGTAAACCTGTAAGAAACAATATTCATCTGCGTTAGCACGATTGGTAAGTAATCCCCGGATTCAAAAGTATATTCCACCTACTGACATAAAAGAACTAATCAGTAAACTGAATCAAACAACATGCAAAAAGATTTTATTCTTGCTACAAAAAATAAACTGTTAAATTAATTTAGAATTTAGTGAAACTAATTACTTGACTGTTTCCTTTATGCCAACTGTTAGTTGTTAGTAAAACATAGGTTTTAGCATTTATTGTTATCTCAAAATTTTAAATTTTTGTGAAAATTTGTGGTTTTGACATCACACATATCTCTCATAAATCTTGGATAAGATATACTATCCAAATCTACATGATCTTCTCCTTGGAATAGGCTTTGAATAATTATCTCCTTGAAATGGTGGAAGAGATATTAGAGAAGTCCCTTGAATTAATCCTTCGCATATTCCTACATAATACAAAGCTCATCCATACTTGAGATATTAATGAAAAACATGCTAATTTATAACATTTAATCATAAATTCACTTATAATACTAAAATGATTAAAGTGGAAAATAATAAGGCGAAACCCAAATATATGTATGGAAATGGTATAATGAAAGGTTAATGGGGCAATGAAATGTGAAGAATAGCGAAAGGTAAAGTGTATGAAAGTATGACATTTTTGAGTCCCAACATACATCTCAATAAATAATAATGCACTTTTCTGGATTATCTACTGGTGCAATGACGACAAATACATCACCTTCTCTAACCAAATCAGAAACACGATCATAATCTGTCAATCACAACTTGTGGTTCATTGTCACACTCTACATCACTGATATTTCCAAATGGGGGAAATGGTGTCAATTCTTGGTGTCTCCATGGTTTCACAAATTTGTTAGTTTGGTTTCGAAACTCATCCAAAGACTCTACATCAACAATACATGTAAGAAAGAAGCAAGAGTACTTTCATTTCTCTATTGTGTGTATATTTTTCATTTTCTTACTCCTAATGAAGTGTAAGTCCCTTGTTTTTGGGATTGCAGTACAATTATGTGGCATTGATCTGACAACATCACCCATTGCAATTTTCTAGAAATACCTTCTCAAATTACCCATCCTTTCATTGAAATCATAGCTCAAATTTTCTTTGCACCAATTAACAACATCATTTAAATTTGCAAGGCGAGAAGAAGAGTGATTCATTTGATATCTCCTAAGCGCATGTTTCACGCAGGCTCCAACACCATCATGTTCTCCTTTTCCATGCCCTATTTGAAAAAATATCCATGTGTGGAGAATATCCGTGTTTCTATGAAGGCGAGACAACCATAAGCGCTGATTTAAAATGACCAGCACAACCATCTTACCACAACCAATGTTCTTTAAATGTGACCCTTTATCTTGATAATTATTTATAAATCATACCAAAACAATGTTGAAAAAAACATGTATCATGTCTATGATCATCATTGATGTAGAAATGATACTCCTTAATCACTTCATGATTATTTTCATTTCTATCAAAACCATCGACATCAAGCTATGCATGTCTATACATAATATGAAAAAGTATAGATACCTGATCTAAATGATAATACTCACTTTGTGTCTCCTTTTGCGGAGTGAAAGTGTAATTTTCAACAAAATCGACAATGGATAATATTGTTCCTTTTCTAAATACATATTGTGATTTCTTGAACTAGAAGTCTTGCCATCATGCTGAGTGAGAATGCTTGTTATTTTTATATATTTGATCATTGAACAAATTCATAAAATATGTCAAAGAGATATCACTTTCAACTAAATTAAGATCTCATGATGTTGTCGTTGAATCTGTAACATGATTATAATCAACATAATCATATCTCTTCCATTTCACAATGTGATTTGACAATTGAGGATCGTTTGCATCAATGTGGTAGTTAGCATTGAAAAATTCCAAATCAGAACATTCCTCACATTTTTTACCTCCAACGCATTGTTTCTTATAGAATACTTGATCATTTTCTCGCACACACAATATTTTAGATACAAATTCATGAACACTCGCGGGAGGGGGGTTATTTGTCCAACACTGCATGTCAAAATTTAGAAATGTCTTATAATATAATTTGAATTCTACATGGTATCGACAACAACATGTGTCCCGAACATTGATGGGCCTGACATACCATGGTTTAAATTTCACAAATGTGATAAGGGAAATATTGACATCAACATTACCCTCCATAAAAGTTTTGAACATTTCCACTTGAGTGATCTCTGTTATGTGTTTGGCATGAGTTTCATAGTTTCCTTTTGACATACAATGTCGCACAACATCCTTTTCATTTGGTAAGACACGAGAGTTTATATTTCAAAACTCTTTCACCTTGTCCCTCACATTATCTGGAAGTCTATCTTGATAACGTTGCCTATAGATAACACCCCAACATGCAACTTCGTCATCCTCATCTAATTGAACCCTAAATTTTGTATGCTTCCATAAATGTTTTCTTGATGTTTTTAACATTCTTGCAGTCATAGACAACAAACGATTGGTTATATTGTTTTTTTCCACAACCCCTGTTAGAATAGATTTACGAGCAACCATGTAATTATGAGATCATTTTCTTGGAAGTGATGCAAGGACCGAGGTCAGATTTTGTGATACAATCTCATTTGATTTATCCTCTTTGACATTTTAAATGCCCGATAATGTCATTGCATTTCTTAGACATTTATTTTTAGCAATCTATATGTAACAATTGAGATTTTTCTATGAAAGAAATACCTTCAAAATATTCTTTGACTATATTTTTTTTCTCTATAATGAGCTATATGATCAAGCATCAGAGGTCCCATTTCTTCAATTTTACTTGAATCCATATTCTCCAAAAACTCATTGTCAATGACGATATTGTTGCATCTTCTAATTAATCTCTGTGAATTGGTAAGTGTGGTAGGATGTTGTATGTTGGATGTCGACCCTACATAAAAATAAATATAAATTTATCTAATTGTGAACTCTCAGATAATATATATATAATTTTATATTAAAAAGTAAATTATAAACATATAAAAAATTATTTACTCACCAATCATGATCTCAATATCAACGCTACCCATAGTTTGCTCCACATTTCTCATTTCCTTGTCATCTCCATGTTCTTCATTTATTTCATCAACGTGTTCCTCGACAATATGAATTCCTTCATCACCACCATATTCTAGGTTCACATTTTTCATTTCTTCGTTGTCGCCATGTTCCAGGTTCACATTTTTCATTTCTACATCACTGCCATGTGCCTCCACATTTCTTTCCATTGCTCTTTTTTCTATTCACTTTATCATGTTTTCACACTTTATCCCTTTCTTTGCCTCTCCATCAATTCTGGTGCAATCATATTTTCTTTCACGATTCCTTCAGTTTCCCATGTTGAAGGAATTAAAAACCTTTAAGATCCAATGCATGAAAATACATGAGAATTGAGAGTGAAATACATGTGGAAAAAAAATAACAGCAAGAACCAATAAGAGTAATATGATTTAAGCACTCTTGTATGAAAAAATTACCAAATTATTGAATGTGGTTTTCATTGATCTGATAAAGGATTTCAATAATGACAAAGGAATAAGCAAGGACATGATGGTACATAAAAACTTGAAGTTAAAGACAAATTTGAATGACAAAGAAAGTGATGAAATGGAAAGTATGATGATGTGGAATGTTTGATGAGGATGGAAAGACACATGGTGGTGTCTTGGTGTTATCATTAAGTCAGTGTTGAAATCTGATATCATTCTGGAAAAGAATTGCAAGTTTGTGAAACTTTGGAAATTGACTAAGTATGGAAAAATTAGTCAAAACTGCTCTAAGAGAATTCCTGCCATAATTTAGAGTGACTAAAATTCCTGCACCATGATACCAAGCTATATATTTTTGAAGTGGATATCTATTCATGGCCTCATTTTTCCTTAATCACTTATGAGGAAAAAATTACAGGTCTGTCAAAACAGGGTTTTGCACCAGAGAAAGTAAAATTACCTAAGTAGTCTTAGGAAAATGCCTGCCATAAATCATAGGTTAAAGTAAATGCCTGCGACATATGGTCAAGATGTAGTATGTTAATTTTTAAAACTAAAAATGATCTTAGATTTCATTAAGAATGTCTGAATAAAAAGTTATGGATCTTCCAAAATAGGGTTTTAGGATAAACTTTGGAGAAAGTCACTGAAAATGACCAAGTGTTGGAAAACTGGCTCAAGTGGCCTTGGGAAAATTCTCTCTGCACCTAATGGGTGGAATATAAAACTAATACAAAAATACCATGCTCTATATTGTCAAGAAGGATATCTCTCCATAGTCTTGGTTTTCACATAAGGTGTTTGATGAAAAAATTAACAGCCTGCCAAAACATGGGTTCAAGTTGTTTTTACACCAAAGTAGCAAATATGCTTAAGTGGCCTTAGGGAAACACCCGCCATATCTTGTGGGTTGAAGAAAATTACTGTACCATATGGTAATAATGTAGATGGGTGTTTTTTATACCTAACCACATATTCACATCGACTTGAAAGTGCCTGTGGAAGAAGTTATGGATTTTCCAAAATAAGGTTTTAGGATAAACTTTGGAGAAATTCCTGAAAATGACTAAGTGTTGGAAAACTGGCTTAGGTGGCCTTGGTAAAATTCATGTCGTACCTAATGGGTGAATGATAAAAATAATATGAAACTACCATGCTATAGCTTGTCAAGAAGGATACCTCTCCATAGTCTTAGTTTTCATAAAGGTGTTTAATGACAAAATTAATAGCCTGCCAAAATAGGGGTTAAAGAAAATACCTTGATAAGAAAACATCTTTCTGGCCTAATGGACCTAGATAATGTAAACTCTGGGCTGCAATATGGATATGTGAACTCTCAGCTGAACAATGAATTTGCAAACTCTTGGCTGAACAGTGGATTTGCAAACTCTCGGTGAAATCTAGATATGCAAGTCTCGCCTGAGAAATTGTGGAAAAATATCTCGGCCGAGAGATTATATATACAAATCTTGGTTGAGCATTTGCAAAATCCTGTCGGAATCATAGTCATTTAATGTGTCAGCCCCTAAAATATTCATGGGGCGTTATTTGACAAAACTCTCAGTCGAGACATGTTTTAAACTTTCAGACGATAGTTTAAAACAACTTTCGGCTGAGAGTTTTAATTAACTTTGGGTTAATTTTCAAGCAAAAATAATTCTTGCCTAAGATATTTTACATTTCTCGGCCGAGATATTTTCTCGGCCAAGAGTTTATGGTCAAGAATTCCAACACCATTTCTTCTTTTTTCATAAATGTATCACTTTAACAAGGTCGAAACACTGCAAAAAATGAGAATTACCTGTTGGAGTTTATACCATTGGATTCATCGTTGAATCTACTTTCTCTTCATATATTTTTTTTAAGTTAATTTAGGATCTCTATTTTTTACTATATTTTTTCTAAACTTTATCATTACAAAATTTAGTGACTTAAAAATCAGTGACAATGAAAATTCAATATCATCACGATGACGAAGCCAAACCAATATTAAAAATCATAAGGACGTTCCTTGCAGTGCTCTTCAAAAGGGTTTTTTTTTTATAAGAGTCACACTTGAAAGAAAATGAGACGACAAAAACATGTGTCAATAAGGCACCATTTTTTGTACATATGTTATTTCGATAAATAATAAAAATTAGCATATAAGTCTGAAAATCCTCAACATATAGGCCATGCACAAGTGCAATCTATGTAGATTATGAGTATACATTTCATTTTGTTAATGAACAATCTATAAAATGACTAACTTTCTCTAATAAAAATGTGGTGCACACAAGTCACTCATTATTCATACTTAAATATTTAAAGTATATGTCGTTGGTGGACGTCAAATTTTCTCCACTTTATGTTGACAATTTAAAAAAAAAACAAGTACATAGCTAATTCAATTCTCTAAAACATTTATGTTTACTTCAAGGTGAAATTCCTAAGGGAAATATCGGTTTGAAGGGGTTGAAGTTGAAAAACATAGAATTTTGCAGTTTGTTTTGTCAAAAAACAAGCAAAAGTGTTTCTCAACTTCATGTTTTCACCCAATTGTTTATAACGAATAGATTGCATGACAATTATTAAATTTTCATTAAACTATATAGATTTTATATACCTATGCACGAAATGGATCGCCAGAAGACCGTGCTTTCCTAGACAAGCTTTTTCGGCGTTCAACAACAACTTCAAAACCGTGTTGGAAGCCAAGCTTCGAGTCTTCTTGAGTGGGAACTTCTTTGAATTAGGCAGCCTACATATTTGCATAACATCATTAATTTTACATTTTGTGCCACATTAAAACAAAAAATAATTTTCAATTTATTATGTGGATGCATTATCGGGTTTTCGATACTTACAATTCACGCTGCTAAATTTGAATAATCATCTAGCCCAATCTTGTGCTGACATTTTTTTTCTAGTCTTGGCTTTGTTGCCTTTGATGCGTCTGACAGCCTAAGAAAGTGTTGAATTACGTTAGATATTCCAAATTTGATATAAAAATTAATAATAATAAGGATTAGCATTTCATTGTGGAAAGTATTGGATACCTCTCTATGCCTCATGGTATCTTTCCTGCTTTTCTCATAGCCCTCTCTTTTCCATATTCCACTACGGATTTCAACTCCCTTGATGTAAACATTAGAGGGGGCTCACAACTAGGTTTTTTTTCTAGGTGAACCCTATATTGGTCTTGGGCAATATCCATATGTTGTAAAACCTTCTTTAAGACATTTGTTGTATCGAAGGTATCGTTGTCAAACAGGCCAAACAACTGATTAGTCAGCTCACCCTTTAAATTTTTGTTTTTATGTCCCACCTTGTGCGGATGGTGGGCTTGGTCTCCGAGGTCAAATAATTTATATTTTTATAAAAACCATCATTTCCTACAAAACAATCATGCTATCATTAGTTTAAAAAAAGGTTCCATCAATATATTACAATTAAATTATTAAAACTAAATTGAAAAATGTATAATTACCTGGAATATTCTCTATATTTATTGGAATGAGTTCCTCGTTCACCAAAAATGTTGTCTCTATTGAACCTGTTCTAGTGACACATGAAGATTCAGGAAATGTTGCTTCAACATTAGCATTACAACCAGGATCTGCAACCACCCCTTCATCTGCACGATCTGGTGTCCATGAGTCAAAAGTGTATGAACTCTCTGTTGGCCTTGGGTATGTCATGGAACGTGTTGCTAACTATTCAGTTGACAACAATGGTTCAGTACATGGTGTACGTGGATTCATTTTCTCATTGGTCCCAACACCGTAGTCACCACTAGTGTGTGGTTGCACAAAACCCTGTAAATACAAACCATTCCGTTATAAGTTCACTATCATATAAAAGTAAAAATTATAAAGTTCTAAATGAATTGATATTATGATTCAATATTTCATAACTTACTTTGAAGGACTGGGATCTCTTACCAACACTTCAACCTTGGGTTTAATCTCGTTTGTCTACGGAATAATGAATATTAGAGGAAGGATATTCACATTAATTTTTTTCAAGGTCTTCTCTATCACCTTAACCAGGTATAGAGAAGAACCAATGTCAACATCATTTAACAACTCATTCACATTAAAATCTATGGATTGTTGTGATGTTGTTTCAAAAAACGAATCATTGTTCTACAACAAAAATATATAAAACATCACTTACGTATTAAAGCAATAGTCCGAGGAAAAAATTATATTAACAAAACATATCTATCATGATATATTCCTCAAATTCTATATAGGTTTAATTGATGCCTAGATGATGATGTGGTCTAATCAACAACTGGGGACTTTACTCTATCATCCACCTGCAAAAAAAGAAGTAGATAAGATTATCATAATGAAAGAAATTATACAAACGAAAAAATACATAACAAAACAATATTATGCTACTATTTATATATGTGTACAATTTTGAAGTATTTAAATTGTAGAATAAGATTCAGGTTTACTTGTTGCCCCAACAGCTATTGTTGTCTAATCAACAGCTCAGTGGCTTCCCCGATCAACACTCTGCATCAAATATAGATAAGATTATATAAACCAAACGAATGTACTCTTAAAAAAAATAACAACATAAATGTTTGTACATATTAAATTTGTATAGTGGCATCAATGTATACCTGTCACCTCGAGACATTCCTAGTAGCATCTATTGTGACGGAGGTTCCCCTCACAGAAGCCTACATCGAAAACATAGAAAAAAATACCTAACGAAACCAAAATACACACTAAAAAAACATAATAACATAACATCTTGACGTACTTATACTTGTACTATTACAAATATGTATACATGTTGCCTCAAGGATGAAGTACTCCTATGACTAGTTGCTGGAGTGTTGCACCTGCGATCACCTCCCTACGAAGTAAACATAGAAAATTTAATGTACCACATCCATAGTGACCATGTTTGTCTCTACTCGATTTAAATTGTAATTAATAACCATCTCTTCTCCTAGAGCTATTGCTTTAATGGCACAGACAAATACATGGTTTCTTTCACGCCCCCAAATATGCAATTGGGTTTTTTAAGTGCAGACCATGGTTGTGTACTGTTTATAAACCCTACAATATTCCCAGCTGCCTTTGGCCTTCCATTAATGTACAATGCTACTTTTTTATTTTGATCTTTGTATTTTAGTTGTAAATAATTTGATGATAATCCATATCTAGGCATACATCATGTATATTGGACTAGGTGCATCCAATCTTTGTAGTTGTTAGAGGGTCCAACATAATCCATCAATTCTGTACATCTGTCGTAACCAACTTTTATGCCATCCATGCAAAACAACACCAATCCATGTAACGATGAATCTGGAATTCTATGTATCCTCTCATTTAGACAAAAATCCATGTTGAGTTGAGGAAGATCCCTAGGTACCCATTTTTTCATTATATGTTTGTACCTTAAGGGAACCTTGATGTGACCTATTGTCTTATCATCATAAGAACATGAACCCCCTCCTGCAAGAAAAAATTCCATGCGTTATTGAATTTTCTTTTGATCTTTTGACATCTAGTTGATCTATCCCTTGTAGACCTACTCGATGTCTCACTTTCATCTAGCCTTCCTAAAATCCCACCGCTTGAGGAAGATAGGTTTGACAAATACCTGTTTGGTTCTACCTACACCATGGCCAGAAAAAAACTTGGCAAATAAGAGAAAAATACCATCATGTTAAAAAAACCTCCAACCAATACCAATTTTAAGCAAGAAAAGGATGCACAAGCCAAGATGGATAATTTTTTGTAACTTTTTGTGTACAAGCTAATATTTTGAAATTTTTTTTCAGAACAAAAATAGGTGTTCTGTGATATTCAATAGTGAATAAATGGTAACTTGTACATAGTCCTGACAATAAGTCTTTCCAGACGCGAGTGGAGATAAGTATCAAAATTATTTCCAAAGGGAGGGACATGACCCACAATCCCAAGATGAATGAAGTAGCAATACCACATGGAGAACATACGGAGCCCAAACATATTACCCAAGGAGGCATTGAGGGTGGAGAAAACACACCCCCAGGAGATCAAAACAAAATCTATCCCATACTCGAAAGAACCAAAAAAGGGTATGCCACATAAATCAAAAATCTCTTAAAAGAGTTGTATCATGCCTTCCTCAATGATTTCTCCTTCTAAAATTTCTGAGAAAGAGAGGGGGTTAGCCTTCATATTTAGTGCTTCCTTAGATAAATGGTTTGCGCTCATATTGTGCTCCCTGTAGACATGCCTAAAGTCATATAAACCATGAATTGAATTTGTTAGTAGTGTAGTGTATATGTTGGATTTATGGATATCTAACAAAACATTTCACTACGTAGATGTTGGAAATACGACAAAGTATCCTTCATAGAGGTCGTATAGCCCACGAATTGATATCATTATCTTGAGGACTTATAAGCATGGCTTAACACTGACACCACTTCCTACTATTTGCTGAGTTGGTACACTCAACTAATACATCATCTTGGTGTAGTTATACTAATACTAAGTATCTGAAAGTGTAGTTGTATTATTGTTGGGTGTTAGTGCCAAGGTACTAGACTTTAGTTAGAGGTTGATTTAGTCCTTAGTAATACTCTATTTCTGGACTTCAAAGTTTTGACATAAAACCATATCTCCCCTGGTAAAGTATTACGCCAGTACCTTTTTGTTACACCCTAACTACATAACTATGGTACTATTGCATGTGCTCCAATGATTGAGTTTCCTTTCATTTAGGCTCTCTAACTCTACCATACATGTGGTGACAAGCTCTTCATCAGGTATATCATCATGGCTTGAACCTACCCATGGCTTCAACCTACCCATTCTCTGTATATAGTAGGGTGTGAAATACTTATGTTTGATGTTATGCTTAGCTAGGAGTATCTTTATTTATGTAGATATGAGCTAGCTTCCATTGTCAGCCACTAAGCTATAATGGACTATCAAATGATATATAATTTGGTTTCTAATGAATTTCGCAATAACATGTCCTATGAAACAACTAAGGGGCATGTAATTTACCCATTTGGTTCAATAGTTAATTATGATGATGATGAAATTGTGGCCATTATAAAGGTTGCATGTATAGAATTGATGAAGCCTAAACCCCACAATAAAAATTGTCAAGGGGCTTTGATTGATATTAAGTCACATGATGATATATGGTACAAACTCATATAATTGTAGTATACTTTGAATTTGTTAACATAATTTTTTACATTTTTTTTAATAGTGGCTAGTAGTATCCCATGTACAAGATCTTATTTAAGGTAGCATGTGACCAAAAGTGGCCTCCATAATGTCCACTATGTGCTTCTTGCAATATAGAGTAAACATTGTGATAGTTTATGTTGCAAAAGAGGAAACAATTAAAGATTTTATTTTTATTAAATAATACTAGCACTCTAGGTAGTCAAATGGGCATGTAAAATAACCTTAATTCATCCTAGTATTGTAACCAAATATTGTCAGCACATTGAGCCTTATATTTCGAATGTTTTAGCAATGTTTGGACAATGATAATGACACCTAGTAGTCACAAATCATCCCTAGTATAGATATGTCCAAAAGTTAGTTAATTTTGGACAAATGGGTGGAAAAATGAACAATGGAAATGAAACACAAGTAGTGAATATACTGGTTTCATGTGTTGTATTCTATTTATTACACCTACGCCAAATCAACATGAGATGAGGAAGGTTTTCAGCGCATGTGATCTCCCATTGTCACTTGGATCATATCATCCCAATTTGGAATAATTATCTACTTCTATACTATTGAGATGTTCCATTTGGCATCCACCTTTGAGAATTCTTGAGTCTTTGCATCATTGTTGAACCCTATTTTCACAAGGTTGATTTGCCCTTAGAGGATTGTGAGGTCACTTGTAGCCTTGAAGTGTGATATGGATTCTTTCTTTGAGAAGAAAAGGAAGTGATGATCATATTGCATGAGATAGAATCCACCTTGTATTAGTGATGAGACTCTCTTGAGCATGTAATATTGGCTATAGAGACCCTATTCATTGATTTGGACAAATTATATTCAAGATAACCACCTTCTAAGAGATGTCCATGAAATTTTTATCACAGTTAATTTAAGGGCTATACCAATATATCTAACAATAACAATAGGACGAACAAAATTACAAATGGTTGGAATCCAAGCAAGTGGCTCATCAAAAACAACCAACTAGTAGTAAGTCTTGTGAACAGTATCCCCAAAGACTTCAAATAAAATTATGTCAAACAATATCTAGTAGTCAAAATAGACTCCTTGACAACGATCATTGACAAAACAGATTCATCTACAAAATCATTATTCACCATATACTCACCCCTTGGAAAGGAAACACCTCTAAGATTACCCTACAAGTGAGTTGACACAAATAGATAACTAGGGGCATCGATAGTCAACAAATCCACCACCTTATAGATCCTAACAAAAAAGAAAAAGGTGCCAGAGACTCTGGTGACATCAAGACATCCACCTACTACTTAAAGGGAATCTGAACTTAAAAATTGTATAGGTAGGTTCAGAATCCATTCCAAAATGAAATAGTGCATAAAACGTTTGAGAAGGGATTGAATGTTCGGCGTGAAGGCCCTTTATGGAGCACGTCATCTCTACCATCAACTAGAGAAAATTACACATTGAAAAAACCTTTTACAGTGATGAATAATAGCACCCCCTATACAAAGGGCTTTCAAGATTTTATTATCTCAACAGATAGTGTAAGCGTATATGCGTGGAAAACATAATAGTAAGGAATATCTTTTCTATGTGTATATAACATGTAATTTATTTAGCCAGGTTCCTACTGATGTGATGTAATAAATAAAACATCCTCTCTGATCATTAAACATTGAAATTATGCACATGACTTGTTCTTTTGATGACGTGTATGTTGAGGACATAAGAAACACCTCATCGATAGTTTGGGGAATGAGGAGACTTTTTCTGGGTGAACTGATTAATCATGCAACCATGCCAAAAACTGAGTAATTATGGGAACATTTGGGATACTGTCAGATATTTAACCAACCCTAAATTGTGGTAAGTTGGGGTAGTACTGCTCTTACTCTCAACAACACACACAAATATCTAAATTCAGAATTGTTCACCTATAAGAATGTTGCATCTTGTTGATGTATTTGTAACTTCAGAATGTATTCCCTTGTATATATTATGGATTGTACCCCAATATTTATTCCAGGAAGTGTCAGTAATGTATTTGAGTCATGTCATGCCCCGATGTTCCTATTGGGAGATTCAATAATGTAAACAAGTCATGTAAAGTCATTATGGGTAACCCTCCTATTGATCAAGGGTTAAAGTCCCCATAGTTGTGGGGCCCTAGGGTTATTAGACTTTCCTAGAGAAGTCAGCCCTAGTGAGTTATTGTCAAGTCGGGAATTAGTATAAATAGACAGTGAGCCTCTCTATTTATCACACATTCACTCACACTCAGTTGTAGCGCATAACTGACAGAGAAGAAGTTGTTGGGACAAGAGAGTGAGAGACTACTATTGTCGGGAGATCATCTTACTATTTTTGGGGTTTTACTTTTGGTGTTGATTTTATCTCTGAGGAAGTTGTGGGGTTTTCTCCTTTATGGTTTCCCCGAGGAAAAAAATTGTGTTCATTGTCTCTTATGTTTGATTGTTGTGCTTGTTATTCTCTCAATTAAAGATCTTAAGATAATGCTAGATTGAATGATAAAATATATCATGGTATCAGAGCTAACCTAAGAAGAAGACACTGTGTAGCTGTGGAAACTAGGGATTCCTATTTTTTTGGATATCTCTCTATATATTTTAAGAAAAATAAGGTTGGGATGACTCTCCTCTCTTGGGTGCAACTTTCTGTCGAAGCAGAATCTGATTCTGAGCATTTTCAGTTTTTGACCCGACATTGCTACTGGAAATTAGGGCTTTCCACAGAAGTGGAATTTTTGAGTGATCCCAGGACTGGATTTATCTACTCCTCAAAATCAAAGTTTAAAATTCAATATTAAAGCTTTTGGTTGGACAAAACTCTGGGAAATTCAAACCCTAATCTGCTCCTAAATCGACTCTCCAGAAATTCAGCTCTAGATCCAATTTTGACATCTTGACCTGGTAAGATCTAAATATTTTCTATTTCCATTTGAGGTTCTTAGTTAAGATGTCTCACCATACCAAGCTTGATGAAAATCTTAAGGGATTTGATAAATTCTGAGCCTGGAAGTATAGGATCTCCTTGGTCCTAGAAGAAAATGAGTTGGACTCTTACATCAATGAAGAGGTTCCAGTTCAAGAGGGAGATGAGGCTAAGGCCTTAAACAATAATAATTTGGTCATGGTTAAGAGGATTATTGCTAAGTCAATCAAGGATCACCTCATACCACATGTGTCCTCCCTAAATACACCTAAATCTACGTTTGATGCCCTGACCAAACTATTTGAAGGAAAGAACATAGACCAAAAGATGACTTTGAGTAACCAGTTGAAGAATGTGAAGATCCAGAATGCAAAGACCATACAGTCATACTTCACAAGGGTCTCCTAGATCAAAGAACAACTTGAATTAGTGGATGAATAAGTAGAGAACATGGATGATTTTAAGGAACCATACTTATTTAGAAGTGTATAAATGTTGGCGAATCTTACCAATTCTTAAGACGCCAACTATAAAATGTTTGGCGATATTTTTCAAAAAATATTTTAATTTCCAAGGAATTTATATCATTCATATAATAATTTGGCAACTTTTAGGGTGAAAAAAGTTTACCCCATCAAAATTGGGCGAAACAGGGCTTCAAAAAATGCAAAATGGCGAATCGTTTTTTGTAGAAAACCCCCTAAAAATAGCCCATGGGCTAAATTTCGCCCCTAAAATTATCCCTGGTAGAGAATGCAGAGATTATAATGACCACCTTGAATGGTCTCCCTAGGACATGGGACTCTTTCATTCAAGGGATCTATTCCAGAAAGAGGCTAGTCAACTTCAGTAGACTATGCGAAGAATGATTACAAGAAGAAGATCGGATAGTAGCTTGAGAAGAAAAGACAGGAAGTGAAGATCAAGATCTCACAGTATACTCCAAGAAAAGTAGGACATACTATCACAAAGGTAATCATTCTCATCCTAATAAATTTAACAAGAACCTAACTAGATTTAGATGCTTCATATGTGATGAAAAAGGACACTATGCTAGAGAATGTCCTAAGAACAAAAATGTCTCTCACAAGAAGGAGGGAAATTAGATAAGACATCATTCTCATGTCGCAGAGGATAATGAACCTTCCACAAAGAGAACCAGAAAAGAAAGTGATGATTCTTCAAGTGATGAAGAATATGTTTTTATTTCCGCTCTCATGGGAAACATCACACATAGAAGCAATGATTGGCTTATAGAAAGTGGGGCTTCCAAAGATATGACAGGATTCAAAGAATCCTTTGTGAAACTGTCAGAACATGAATCACCCCACAAAGTGAAACTTAGAGATGACTACCAGTATCCAATAAAAGTTAGTGGGGAATCCTCATATAAGCTAGATTCTGGAAATTTTATAAAGATGAAGGATGTACTTTTTGTACCGGGACTAAAGAAAAAAATCCTCTCCATATCTGCACTAGATGCAAAAGGTATGAGGGTTGCATTTGTAGATGGCCAAGTTCTCATGTGGCCAAAGGGAAAGACTATTGATAATGCAGTAGTGATTGTGGAACAAGAAGGAGGTCTATATAAATTAGAGGGCCATCTAGAACAAGTCTTGGTCCATGACTCAGTAATCTAAATGAACTTTGGCATATAAGGCTTGCACATGTGCACTAAAGAGCACTACCACTTGCGAGAAAAGCTGTTGAAGGACTTCCAAAAATTCAGACAAAACATGATGGTGTCTGCAAAGGATGTGCATAAGGAAAGAATACAAAGAAGCTATTTCCAAGTAGTGAGAGAAAGAAAAAGGGAATCTTGGAAATCATATACTTTGATGTATGCAGTCTGATGTCATCTAGTTCATTAAGCGGGTATGTATACTATGTTTCTTTTATTGATGACTTTTATAGGAAGACATGGATATACTTTATGAAGAACAAAGATGAAGTATTCAGCAAGTTCAATGAATTCAAAGCCTTGATCAAGAACCACACAGAAAAGAAGATCAAGACTTTTCAATCAGATAATGGAGGAGAATTCACATCAAATTAATTCAAAGATTTATGCAAAGATTCAGGTAATAATGGGGAGTTAACCACTCCATATAATACACAACAGAATGGGGTTGGAGAAAGAAAGAATAGAACGGTCATGGAAGCTATAAGGGCCATGATTCATGATCAAGATCTTCCCATTTATCTATGGGAAGAAGCTGCCAAAACAACGGTGTATGTACATCACCATACTCCACACAGAGTACTCGAGAGCAAGATGCCTGAAGAAGTCTTTTCTGGCAAGAAATCGGAAGTCAGACATCTTAGAATATTCGGTTGTCTAGTGTATGTACACATTCCGAAAGAAAAGAGGACAAAGTTATATCCTTTAGGAAGGAAGGGTATATTTGTGGGATACTCTGAAAGCTCGAAGGCTTACAGAATATACTTCCCAGGATTCAAGAAGATCAACATTAGCAAGGATGTAACATTTGATGAAGACTCAGCTTACAACAAATCCAGAAAGAGACCTGTTGAAGAACCTGAAAAAAAAAAAGTACACAGAATTCATGACACGACCATGAACAAATAAATTCAAGAAGAAGATCGAGAATTATAAGAACCTCAAGAACTTGTAGATCCACCTTAGGAGAAGAATCCTCATAAGAGGAAACCTGGTTGGGTACGAGAGGTTATCCAAGGTGTAGAAAGATATGGGGCTCTAAAAGAAAATTACAAAGAAATCAAAAGAACTAGGTGTTGCTCCGATTATGTAGCCTTATTATGTGACTTCATCGATAAAGAACCTTCCGACTATGAAGAAGTGACATAAAGGAAAGAATGTAAGGATGCTATGATCAAATAGTATCAATCGATCATGAAGAATGATGTCTCATACATTGTCCCAAGACCAGAAGGGAAGTCTGTTGTAACTTCCAAATGGATCTACAATATCAAGCATGCTATAGATGGCAGCATAGAGAAATATAAAGAAATATTTGTGGGTCATGGATTCTCTTAGAAAGAAGGAATATATTATGAAGAAACATTTACAACTGTAGCCAGATACACTTCATCATATCAATACTTGCTCTGGATGCAGTGATGAAATGGAAGATACACCAGATGGATGTCAAGACTGCTTTATTGAATGGTGTAGTGGAAGAGGAAGTGTATGTGGAGCAGCCACTCGGTTTTGAGACACATGACAAGGAGTCTCATGTGTGTAGATTGAAGAAATCCCTGTACAATTTAAAACAGACACCCAGGACATGGTACAGTAGAATTGATAGCTTTCTATCCAGTTTGTGCTTTACCAAGAGTAAAGCAGATTCCAACCTTTACTACAAGGTTGAAGATGGTAACCCAGTGATACTCCTACTATATGTAGATGATCTATTTGTAACAGGTATGGATGGGTTGATTGCTGATACAAAGAGGAATCTTTCTGTTGAGTTTGAAATGAAATACTTGGGTATGATGCACTATTTTCTAGGCATGGAGGTGTGCCAAAATGCGGATGGAATCTCCCTCAGACAAGGGAAGTATGCAGTAGAGATCTTGAAGAGATTCGGGATGATGAACTGCAAAGCCATGACCACACCTATGGTATCGAACCTGAAGCTATTGAGTGACGCTTCATCAGAAGTGGTTGATGCCACAATGTATCGTTGGATGATTGGGTCCTTGATGTACCTGATGAATACAAGACCAGATATTTGCTTTGTTGTGAACACCTTGATCTAGTTCTTGACGAATTCGAGACATGTTCACTTGATTGATGCAAAGCATATTCTGAGGTACCTGAGGGGTACATTTGATTATGGGATCAAGTATGAGGTGAAACAAAAGATTAACTTGGAAGGTTATGTTGATTCAGATTGGGAAAGAAGTGCCATCGATAGGAAGAGCACTTCAGGGTGGTGCTTCAGTGTGGGATCAGGTGTGATCTCTTAGTTTAGCAGGAAACGGTCTTGCATGGCACTGAGCACAGCTGAAGCAGAGTATTTCACAGCTTGTTCAGCTAGTTGTGAGGTAGTATGGCTGAGGAAGCTACTGTCTAATTTATTTGATCTCCAGTTGGATGCTACTTGTATATATTGTGACAACTAGAGTTGTGTGAAGTTGTCTGAGAACCTGGCGCTCCATGACAAGTCGAAGCATATCAAGATCAAATATCACTATATCAGGGATATGGTGCAGAGAGGAGCAGTGAAACTCCAGTATGTTGCGACGGACGAACAAATAGCTGATGTGTTGATGAAACCATTGGCCAGAGTGAAGTTTGAATACTTCAGGGAGAAGCTTGGTGTTCTCCAGATCGAGGTTCCAGCTTCCAAGGGGAAGGGATGAGTCTATGAGCCATTCGGACATGGTGAGAGGATTGGTTCCTTCCATGGTCATATGTAAGGGCTGAGCCATTATATCATGGTGAGAGGATTGGTTCCTTCCATGGTGAGATTGGAGTGCTAAGACATTTTGAGGTGACTGTGAGATGTGTTCTCACATGATCAGATATAAGCACTAAATTCCATTCTCTGAATGGAGGAAGATGGTTAGTTACTAGGAATTTCAGTCGGGGACTGAAACTCAGCTTAAGTGCTGAGATGCCATTCTCTAGGAGAATGGAGGGATTTGGTTAGTTAACAGGAATGTTAGTCTAGGATTGAAGCTCAGCTTAAGTGCTGAGATTTCATTCTATGGGAGAATGGAGGCACCTGGTCAGTTACTAGGAATTTTAGTCTGGGATTGAAGCTCAGCTTACGTGCTGAGATGCCATTCTCTGGGAGAATGCAGGCACCTGGTCAGTTACCAGGAATTTTAGTCTGGGACTGAAGCTCAAATTAAGTGTTGAGATGCCATTCTCTGGGAGAATCGAGGCATGTGGTCAGTTACCAGGATTTTCAGTCTGGGACTGAAGCTCAGCTTAAGTGATGAGAGGCCATTCTCTGGGAGAATGGAGGCACATGGTCAGTTACCAAGAATTTCATTCTGGGACTGAGAGCCTTTCTGACATGATGTGTGATGAGTTTCCTATCATGGTCAGATGTAAGTGCAGAGCCTTTCTGATATGATGTGTGATGAGTTTCCTATCATGGTCAGATATAAGTGCTTAGCCTTCTGATATGGTTTGCGATCAGTTTTCGACCATGGTAAGGTGTAAGTGCTAGGCGGGCCTTTCCAACTCAGTCAGATATAAGTATTGAAGAATATGAATACCTACTTGGAGAATAGGCCTACAACCAGCATGAAAAAGGGTTGGCTCTGTAGAAATTCCTGTGACAAGAAGAATCAAGAGATAGCACCCGTGATGATGACCAGTGATGATCTAGCAGTGATGATCCAGATCGAGTGATGATCTAGATCTAGTGATGATGATCCATATCGAGTGATGATCCAGATCTAGATGAACATGATTTCAAGATGAAGATGACTTGAAGATGAATATAATCTAGATTATACAGAGAAGAAGACATTTGCTAATAAAATTGTGTCAAGAGAATACCTTCATAGTTAAGAGGGAGTGTTGATGTATTTGTAACTTCAGAATGTATTCATTTGTATATCTTATGTATTGTATCCCAATGTTGATTCCGGGAAGTGTCAGTAATGTATTTGAGTCATGTCATGCCCTGATGTTCCTATCGGGAGATTCAATAATGTAAACAAGTCATGTAAAGTCATTTTGGATAACCCTCCTATTTGATCAAGGGTTAAAGTCCCCACAATTGTGGGGCCCTAGGGTTGTTATAATCTCCTAGAGAAGTCGGCCCTAGTGAGTTATTGTCAAGTCGGGAATTAGTATAAATAGAGAGTGAGCCTCTCTATTTATCACGCATTCACTCACACTCAGTTGTAGCACATAATTGAGAGAGAAGAAGTTGCTAGGAGAAGAGAGAGAGAGACTATTGTTGTCAAAGGATCATCTTACTAATTTTGGGGTTTTTCTTTTGGTGTCGATTCTATCTCTGAGAAATTTGTGGGGTTTTCTCCTTTATGGTTTCCCCAAGGAAAAACTTTGTGTTCATTGTCTCTTATGTTTGATTGATGTGCTTGTTATTCTCTTAGTTAAAGATCTTAAGATAATGCTAGCTTGAATGATAAAATCTAACACAGCTGAGTTGCAGCTGATTATTTAGCTAATAGTACTCTACAAGACAGTTGCGGTTCAGTTGTCAATAACGGTTTAGCTAACATTAATCTATATGAAATTTGCAGCTGAGTTGCATCTAACTATTTAGCTAATAGTAATCTACAGGACAGTTGTAGTTGAGTTGCAACTGACTGTTTAGTTAACAGTAATCTACATGACAGTTGCAGCTGATTTTTTAGCTTCATTTGGATTACCCCTACATTCATAAAATTAAAATTGATACAGTGTTTCAGCAATAAAAGCACATTTAACACATCTATACTTAAAAAATATACTCTAATTGACATAAGGAACATAAGGAACAACTTCTCTATTTGACATAAGGAACAACGTAACCACCTACATAGTATGCATTTGGAGTCTGGTAAGGATTATTCTTTATCAAAAGTTTTATTTTAATTATAATCATGGGATTTCCTGAAGGATTGTGGAAAGACTCATATTTACAGACATAGTCGATGAGAATGAGATTGTAATGGTGAAGTCAACAGATTGGATGGTGATCAAATGTTTGAAGGAGTGTTGACTGGTTTAAGTGGGGTTTGCAAATGTGTCCAACTGAGTGAGTCTATATTTTGGATTGAAGACAATGGTAATTGGAGACGTCGTTGGAAGGAGGTGAGGCTGGTGGGCAACTCAGGTTGGCATAGTAATCTGTTAGTGCTAATAGATAGGTTTTGCGAACTCATGGGTTCTCCATGGTTCTCAAAAAAGACCGAATAGGTTGTACTATGGAAGGATCATTATAGATAATGTGGAGGTCATTATGGAGGAAATAAAATTAACAGGGGGTTATAAAGGGTGGTTGTTTCAGGATGGATGACTAACTGGGCATTCGAAGCAAGTTTCACCACTATTTTGTTGAGGCATATTAAGAACAATCTTCTTGACTCAACTACTTTAAGATTGGCATAGTAACTTGTTAGTGTATTTGAATACAGTCGTGTGGGTAATGCATATATTTAACCAACACAGCCTAAGTGCTGGTGCACACTAATTTTCCCATGCAACGCTTGAGCAAGTAGATAAGCTTCAAATAATTGAAGAGATAGATCAAGGGTACTGAAGATACTTGCATTAGATATACTATGAGGTGTTATATTTGCCCAAAACTATTAGCTACATCACTCCCACACTCATAGCTGTAATTTATGAAATGGAGTGGAAAAAAGGGATAGAAATTTGTACTTACCGAAGACATATTTGTAGTCAATTTAGCACTAGTCACAATGAAGGCCTGAAATCAGTCATGGTCGGTCAATCACAACCCGTGCATAGAAGATTGTAGTAAATCCCATGAAGGAATAATGCTTAAAACATTGGCATAGAAAAGAAGTGAAGGAACCGGCTTTGCGAGGGAACTCAATCCATGAAGGAACCAACTCTATGAGGGAACTCGAGAAGTGAAAAATGCAACGTGTAGGATGATTTTTATATGTAAGTGAAAAATGCAATGTACTGGATGATTTCAACTCGAGGTGTGTGAAAAATGAGTGTACATGTTTATTTTCATTTTTATATGTTTTGTTTTGTTTTATTATTGTTTATTATTTATTATTTATTTTTTATGTATTGTTTTATTTGTTTATAATTAGTTTAAATGTGTATTTTTATATGTTTTGTTTTATTGTTTATTTATTTATTTTTTATATGCTATTTATTATTATTATTATTATTTTTTTATGTATTGTTTTATTTGTTTATTTTATATTTATGTTTATTTAATTATTTAATGACGATGATGATGATGATGATGATGATGATGATGATGGCGATGATGATGAAGATGAAGATCGTGATGACGATGAAGATGGCAATGATGATGATGGTGATGATGATAATGGTGATGAAGGCGACGATGATGATGACGCCAATGAAATGATGATGATGATGATGATTATGATGATGAAAATGATGATGACGATGGTGATGACGATGATTATGATGTTGTTACTAGTTATGAAAACGAACGATGACGATGATGATGATAATGAATATGGTGATCGTGATGTTGATGTCATATGAAATGGTGAAGATAATGTTGACGATGATGATGACGACGACGACGATGATGATGATGATGACGACAACGACAATGAAAATGATGATGGCGATGATTTTGATGATGTTAGTTATGATCACGACGACGACGACGACGACGATGAAGATGGTGATCACGATGTTCATTTCATATGAAATGATGAAGATGATGACGATGACGACGATGATGATGATGATGGTGATAATGAAGAATATGATGATGATGATGATGAACTATATGGTGATCACGATGTTGATGTCATACGAAATGATGATGATGACGATGATGACGATGATGACGATTACGACGATGATGAAGATGATAATGATGATGATTATGATGATGTTATTTATGATCATTAAAAAGGTGAAGTAACAATGTTTATAGGAACCTCAAGTTTCAATCACGTTTAAGGATCAAGATGACGATGACGACGATGATGATGATGAACATGAAGATGGTGATGATGATGAAGATGACGATGATGACGAAGATGATGATGAAGATAATGACGATAACTATGATGATGATGATGATGATGTTGATGATGATGATGATTATGGTGACGATGATGGTGATGACGACGACGATGATGACGATGACGATAGTGATGGCGATGATTATGATGTTGTTAGTTATGAATATGGTGATGATGATGAAGATGGTGATCATGATGTTGATGTCATATGAAATGATGAAGATCATGATGACGATGATGATGGTGACGATGATGATGACGACGATGATGATGACAAGTATTATGATGATGCTAGTTGTTATTACAATGACAATGATGATGATGTTTGAGTCTCGAAACCCTCCCATACCGTCAATGCATACATCAGTCATATTGTTTTACAATGAATATGGTGATCATGATGATGACGATGACGACGATGATGATGATGACGATAATGATTATGATGATGCTAGTCATGATCATGACCATGCCAAATTTCACAAAAATCTTGAATTGTTAGAGTCATTAATGTATGACTCTAGAAACCCTTCGAGACTGTTAATGCATGTGTCAGGTCTAACCATGCCAAATTTACACATACCAATAAAATTCAATATTTATATCACAATATTCATTCAAAATATATAAAGAAGAAAAATTATTGCATACCTTGTACACTTTAATAGACTTCACCATATTCTTCATCTAAGTCATCATCTGTATCATCAGATCCATAGTTAACATTGTAAGGATTGGCCATATCATCATCGTGATCTAATTCAGTTACGATCATCATGTCATCGTCAACATCATCTTTATGGACATTGTCTACTAAATCATCTGATTCAACTAATTCTTCTACATCTTCTTCTAGAACATGATCATCTAACTCATGGTGATCATGATATTCATCATCATCTTCTTCTTCCATACCTTCTTCACACTAGTATATGTGGACATTTTTCCCACATATTTTCATTTCTATTGCAACACTTGTGTGTTTCTATAGCCACAAAAATGCCCCCTTCGTTTCGTGGGAAATATTTCATCACTATAGCAATACTTTACATATTTTGTCGCAATTGCGATGAATGCCATATGTCACAGTTGCGATGAAAGGGTGGTTAATACTTTTTGCGGTGTTTTCTACTATCTTAAATACACCAAATATTTAATTATCAACCGGGGTTGGTAAGCTTAGAGTTGATACAAAATATATGCAAAGGTAAAAAGGATCCTAGGGTGGCTTGGAGATATTTTAATAAACAAAAGATCGAAAGATATTTTAAAATGAAATCCGAGTCTAAATCCTAAGACTATCTAAATAATTGGAATGTACTGGAATATCAAATTCTAAATAGCTACTGAAAAGAAAGACATAAACAATAATACTTATAACTTCAGACACTAACTCATATATAAAAGAAATTATAACAACTGAATTGACAAATAACCAACTAACTATTCCTTAAGCAGAAGGCCAGGGTAAAAAGATAACTTATCTTATAAAGAATAGAAAACTGAAAAATAAAGTAGAAAACTTAATAAAGATAATAAACAGAAGCAACTAGAAAACTTAATAAAGATATTTAAACTCTATTCTTCAATAAACACATAAAAACAAGAATGATTCCTATGATTACAAATAACTTAAATTTAAACTCTATATGCAAACAAAGATGTAAAACAACAGTAAAATAAAATCAGGAAATAAGAACAACTTAATCCATATTTAACTTAAAAAGAAAATAAAAGAAGAATAATAAAACTTTAATCAATAACCTAAAACAATCACACTTTAATTGAAATGATTAAATAAAATTACCAACTACAAACATAATCCAAAGATTGACAAAAAAAAACTAGAAAAAATCTGAAAATACATAAAACAATTAAAAACAAAACTGAGGGTTAAATGACAGACTGAATAGTAGGTTTGCAAAGGGTGACTGAATGGAATACTGGAGAGACAGTCCGAATGGTGGTCCGTATAGTAAAAAGAATAATAAAACTAACCTAAATGAACTAATTCCTCAACTGAAGTTATGCAGTTCTAAACCTAATGCATAGAATCAATAAATAAACCTATTTAATCAACAAATTAACTTCAAAGTAACTCTTAAATGGAAAATAAAACATTGCATATTAAACTAATTAATAAACTAGAAGTTAATTTAAACAAACTGAAAATTAACTTAAACAAATTCATGACAGAAGAATAAATAAACAAAACTGAATTTAAATGAAAGAAAACTATTTTATATAAATAAATTGATAACAAGAAATAAATAAACAAGACTACGTTGAAATGAAAACAAACTATTCTACTTAAACCAATTCATAACTAACCAAAACTAAATTCAAATGGAAGTAAACTATTCTATGTGTTTAGAAATAGAAACTACAAACAATACTAAAATGAAATGACTAACTAAAAGCAAATGACTAAAAGTAAAGCTATGCACACATTCACTTATTTAATTGCTGAAAAAAAACTAAAATAATGCAATACAGGAAATAAAATACTTATTTAACTACTGAAAGAAAAATAAGTTAATATAATACATGAAATAAAAAAGCATCTAATGAAACAAACTGGAAATTAAACAATATTAACTAAACCATAAAAGAAAGAACTAAATCAAAACTAAGCTAATGAACCTCTGGTGAGGTGCGCTCTCAACAATCAGGGGTGATGTCTGCTAAATCCTACTCAAACGCAATCTTCAACAACAATGCATACAACTCTTTATTCAACTTTAGAAACAAAATTACAACGCTTATAAAAACAATGACTAACTGACTTTTGACTCTGGCTAGCTTTGCTCTCTATTCAGAGATTAATATATAGTTTACATTAGAGATGAGCAAGTTGACCCTAAAGGTCAACTTCTCTCTAATTTTAGGAAATATTTAAAGCACATAATTGATTTGCAACCAATGCATAGTATGGCTCTTCTTTCAGCGTGATCGTGGCATAATATGGCGAGTCTGCTCCTTCTTTAGTGTGAACAGGATTATACAGTGTGCTTAATGTAGCGTGATATTCTTCCTTCGCATGGGAAGATCCTCTTCATCGTGGTGTGGATCCCTTCCTTGGTGTGGTTGATGAGATGGTGTTGAACGTAGTTCTATACACAACAGCATGTTTCTGGAATGCAGGTCCCTCATCAATGTGAGCATGCAGACTGGTGATGTTGTGGAGAGCAGGGGTGGTGACATAGTCGGTCTTTTGGAACACAGGCCGTTCTATCCATTAAACGCATAAGATTATGATAGTTGAGTATTAAAACAGAGGAGGCCATGAGTTAATAGAAAATGTCCATTCCTTTGAATGTGTGAATCATGAACAACTAAGTGGTGAACCTTTTAGAGCATGATTTAAATGCATCAGTCCAACACAGAGATAGTTAGTGTGATGGAGAGCAAAGGAGATTTACAAACTGTTTTAGGTCTAAATGCTCAAAAACCACTACGAACAACACGCAGACTGATGAGCGAGCTGAACCGCGAGCTAAACGAAACACTAAACTTTGATTTGGATGTATAGTGCGTTAATCAAGGGAACACATGGAAAACGATCAGCAAATCTCATGCGGTGGCTAGATGACAAGTTGAACGCCAAGCTGGATCGTGAGTTGGATGTATAGTGCGAAAGGAAGGCTGAATACATTTTGTTGTTAATTGGCCCAAAGGAACTATAAAATCTTCAAACAAATATACATATCAAATAATACATTAAATATGATTTAAATAGTATAGTTTTGAGTTAATAAATCATAAAAATGATATTAATAACCACAATTATAATAACATCAAATTTGTTCTTACCTTGTGCTGAAATAACAATATGCATGACATAAGACATACTAAAGATAATAAAATATGTGTTAAAATGTGTTATTTAATTTCCAAAAATGCTAACAATAGTGAGGCTCAACAATACTGTGATGGACTCTCATCGCTATTGCAACAAATATTCATTGCTATTGCGACGCAAATTTACCGACGGAATCCAATTTTTTTTTAAAACAAAGCTTTTGTGACGATGCCTTCGTTGGTTTAGGGACGAACTAGTCGTCTCTATAGCAATGGGAGGTAAATTTTTAAAAAGAAAACAAAGTTTAATGATGAAAATTCGTTGTTTTAGCGATGAAGTGATCGTCGTTATAGTGATGACAAGTAATTTTGTTTTGAAAAACCAAAGTTTAGCGACGAACACTGCGTTTCTATAGTGACGGATGATGTTTTAAAAAAAATGTTGCGACGAAGCATAATTGGCGTAGCGACAAAGTGTGCATCGCTATTGCAATGGTAGGAAAGTTTTAAAAAAAAATCCAATGAACTTGCTATACCAGCGACCAAGCTGACTGTCACTAGTAAAGAAAAAGAGTATGCATCAAAGAGTATGCTAAATTTTTAGGGAATAAACATAACATAGTATATATAAAAACAAAATCTCATAATACATCATTTCAGAAGTTTTCAAGCTTGTCAATGGACAATGAGGGAAAGATTTTGAAAAATTGCAAATAATTCATCTTATTAAAAAATTAACTTACATAAAATTTAAGAAATAGAGAACATATACTTACCACTAGGAAATAACACAAGTTTCAAAGTTTGACTAAAATGTTGTGAGCTATGAGAGAAATGTCAACTCATCTTACCAATACTTGGTGACCCCAGTTACAAAAGTTGGAAACTAAACTTACCTAGCTCAAAATATAAAAAAACAATATGCCACCAAAAATATTGTGATGTATTTGAAATATGCCTCAAAGGTTCCTATGTAATAAAAGCAATGACACTAATCTGTGGGTTAAAACCTACAGTTAATAGAATGGCTCAGGATTAGGGATAACTTTAACACCCATATCTGTGTGTATATTTTTGAATTTGATCAACCTATTGTGCAAGAAATCCTGGGTTAATTGAGGACATAGTTTTTTATCCAACAACGGGTTTCCATTGAACTATTCCCCCATTTCCATCCATCATCAGGGACAAATGTAGAAAGATAAGAGGTGAATATTTTACTAAAAAGAAACCAGTACCACAGATTGATCTCATCATTTATTCTACATAAGAACATTTGAAATATTTGCTAATTTTCTAATTCTCTGATAAGAAAAATAATATATTTCAAAAGAGAAGATCAAAATCCATCATTTTAGAAGGTTTCTAGCCCATCAATTGGCAACGAATACAAGAACATGCACATACCTTTCTAATATTTAATAAGAGAAATAGATTCTCTATTTTATTAAATTGAAATGATCAGCATTTGTATTAAAAGAATGTTGTGGCCACAATTGCAAATATCTATAATTTCTCCTGATATTTGCAATTTTTTGAACTGTCAGTTTGCCGATGTTTCTGATATTATGATCTTTTCAAATCCAAGTTTATGCTTGTCAATATTTTCTGAAATTTACCCCAATGTTTCTAATAAGTTTAGTTTTTTGGACCCTCAGTGATATATTCCCTAAGCCAATGTTTGCAACATTGCATAACCATACAACAAATTATTACAAAAATTGGAACCAATATTTGCAACATTGCATAACTATACAACAAAATAATAGAAAAATTGGAATGCCTGATATTGGAGTTTCAAAAAGACCCAAAATGACTGCCTACTATCTCAACCGTTCTTACAATTCTAGCAACATAATTCAAAATTTTACTAGTGTATGTCTTTCTTAAAGTTCATCTCCAAGGATGCATTTTCATCTGCCATGTCTTCATGCATTTGTTTGACAGTTCCATTCTTTGTGACTTTAACATACCTAAAATAAATTATGTGACTTTAATATATCCAATAGACACCTTTGGAAGAGAAACCAAATAATGTGAGCTCTTAGAAAAACCCAAAACCAATTCATAGAATATGTTCAAGTCTACTTCCAATTTCTCAATTGGCTGGCTTTGATGTGTCACTATTGCCAATAATTCAACATTTTTGGATTTCTGGGAGTCAAGATAACATCATATCTTGCTGCTATAATATAATAGGAGAAAGCCACCTGGAAGTCTTTAATTTATCGAACACTCTTTTGAACCTAACACAGATTTAAAAAATCCATAAGGAATTACTTAAGAGACTATAGTACCTATGACCCTCCATGCTTTTCGATGTCTTGGAAATGGACCCAATTCCTTCAAATCTAGAGAAAATAAAAAAATTCCAAGCTGAAGACATGCAAAAACAAGGAAAAATATAGAACTAGAAGCTACGAATAGAGCCACAAATCCCCTGCAGGAGCACGTTGAAGCCTGAAACCAGACTGCAATACCATATTTAACCTTTTGCAGATGCCTTTAGAAAGATTTGAGGTGAGAAAAAAATTGCTTGGAAATAAAATTACATCAAAGTTAATGTTATATCCAAGTATCCAGGGATCTATAATGTTGACAAGTTCCTGCAAATGTTCATCAAATCATTTGAATAATTGCTTTCCACTTGCAATTTTTTGTTACTCTTTAGCTCTTGATTTATGGGTTCAGATTTTCCCATTATCAGATCATAAGAGTTTGTTTTTGGAGTTGGTATTGCTTAAATCACTCCCAGAAACATAGGGCGGAAATCTGGGGAGAACCTTGAGTTTCTTAGGGTGGCAATCTTGGGAGCAGCTTGAGGTGCTTAGGGCGGTGGAGTTGGCCAGCTATGGTGGTGGAAAGGGGAAGCCTTTGACTTCCCCAAATTCCAACCTTTAGGGGCTAGCCCTTGGCTACCACATGGGACATCCCTTATGGTGGCCTTTGGGGGCTTCTTAGGGAAGCCACCTATGCTATTGAAATAGACCCTCTCACCCCAGAAACATAGGGTGGAAATCTGGGGAGCAGCTTGAGTTGCGTAGGGCGACAATCTGGGGAGCAGCTTGATTTTCTTAGGATGGAAATCTAGGAAGCAACTTGAGTTTCTTAGGGTGGAGGAATTGACCAGCTAGGACGGTGGAGAGGGGAAGCCTTTGACTACCCCAAACACCAACCTTTAGGGGGCAGCCCTTAGGGCAACAATCTAGGGAGAAGCTTGAGTTGCTTAGGGTGGAAATCTAAGGAGCAGCTCGAGTTTCTTAGGGCGGTGGAGTTGACCAGTTAGGGAGGTGGAAAAGGGTAGCCTTTCACCGCCCCAAACACCAACCTTTAGGGGCTATCCCTTGGCTGCCACATGGGACAACCCTTAGGGTGTCCATTGGGGGATGCTTAGGGCACCCACCTATGCTATTTAAGCATGCCCTCTCACCCCATCCTATGTTACCAGAAATAAGAAATGGGAAATTGATGAATGCTACCATCATCATCACCATCATCATGGAAATGTTTGATTGTATTTCATTTTTATTATTTCCATGAATGCTACAAGGACAATTTTTATGATAGAGTGTATCATACTTTTGTTCAAGGTTACCTATGTTACAAAATTTAAATGGATATTTATACTTATACTTATACTTATATTTTACCATCTCTTATCGTTTAACTGTTAACATGGTATGATTCGATATTTCTATAGTTCTTTGTGATTGTGAATAGATACATGTTTTCCTACATTTAGTACTTAAATGTAGGTTTAGAGTCCTAGAAGAATATAAAAAATGGATACACTGCTTAACCTGTATTTATTTCCAATAGACTTAGTATCAAGCAGTTCAATTGTGCCCATGAAATAAGAATATGTTAACATGGCCAATATGCCTAATTTTGTTCTAGATGATCTCTGATTAGAGAAATCACAAGCCCAATCTAGGATAGAATAGAAATCCGAATATTTATATGTCAAGGTGAAGGATGATTAGATAGTGATCATGAACTCATGCTAGTGGCTAATAACACCGCACTAGTTACTGTGAACCCACTTCACGTTAGGCACTACACACACACATGATACATTAATCCCATCCTTGTAACTTTAATTGCATCAATGAATCGAAGCACATGCTCGTGAACTATGACCCATGATGATGTTTGTGATCTGAATTGGTGACTTTGAGCTGCATCTGTGCGTGAATGATTCGTACATGCATTCTTGCAATTCTAAACTCTACGAGCTGTAATTGAGAACCCATGCCATTGACTATGTATAACTATGAACCAATGTTATCAGAACCAATCTGGTTTTTCCAACATGAACTATGAAACTTGTGAACACAAGGAAGATCGTGAATCCCCAACATTGATTCTACACCAAGGCCAATGATGGTGCACCTTGAACAAATTTGGTGGTTGTAAACCTACCATTACAATCTAGAACAATTGCTTTTGCACTTATGGCCAATGGCTATTTGTCGATGACTAACTAAAACATAAAACCAATAATTGTGGACCCTTATTTTTGCTATGTTGGCAGTGACTAAACTACAATAAAAAAATTGTTGTTTTGGTTCAAATTTTACCCAAGGTGATAAATTTTGTTGCAAAAAAACTAGACTAAGATCAACCATATTCAATACCAGCAATAAACAATTTGTACTTTAGATAGGGTTTAATTTATGGTTTAGACAACAGTTATGGTGGCATTATATGTCATAAGATCTTTGAACTTTTTGATGTGGTTATTCTTATTTTAGTGTCTATTGTTGATTTTGTTCTCATGCTTTTATTTTTTAGAATGAGAATTTAGCAGCAAAATCTTTGGATTTTCACATGGATACTTGGTAGCTCTTAGGATTTTCACATGGGGATTTGGTACATATCACCTATAATTAGAAATCCCTTGATGATCCTTGGGAAGCTACATAAAGGAGTGTCCAATGCAGTAATACAAAGGAGGAATTCAAGGGAACAACTAAAAGGTTGTATAAATCCCACAAACAAATTTAAACTAAACTTAAGGAATATATAGTGACAAAGTCATCTATTCCATGTCCCATTGAGATCCTCCTAATGTACACCAAGGAAGTATGTACAACTACATAAAATAAAAAATGGTTAAGAGAAAATAATGCCTTCATTCCCTTGTATAGTTAGGGGCAGTTTCCTAGAGCACACCATACATTTTTTTGGTTGACAATAAAGGAGACCTTTGATTGGGAGGAAAATGGACGTGAGATTGTTCAATCCGTAGCCTATGGGAAGATATTTATCTTCCTATAAATATTTGTCATCCTATCCTATCTTTTGAAAAGACCATTATATGGTCACACATATAAATCCTAGTCAAAGAACTGAGAATCCATTAACTTTCATGTGGAATCCTCTGGGAGGCTTAGGAAATCCCTAGTCTACATCCGTTGAAATTTTTATTTTGGCTCTAATAATGTAGCTTGGTGTGCATGTAGGGTCCACAAATTATATGCAATCTTTGGGAGGATAATTTTTTGGCATTTTCTTAAGTGTTGGTACCCCATTTATATTGGGTTCTCCACAGTGCCATAAAACTGTTGTGCATTATTGATAAATTCTTCGAGTTGTTTGCCAAATCTGTGTTTATTCCATCCAAGACAATATTTTCTCTGACGTTTGTTCTCAGTTCTTGTGATGGGTATAAATTTTTTGAACTGAATAAAGGTAAAAATACAGAGAATGGATTGACTGTTAGTGAAGATTGGAAATTGACACAATAGTAAATGACATTTAACCAGTAGGAAGAAGTTGGAACTAAGAGGTGTGTAAAGTATGAGGATCAATTAGAGAAAAGGTAGAAGTCAACATGGGAAATTCTTTTGTGAGTGCAAATAAAAATAATATACAGGGGAGGTTTGGTGATAGCAGGTATGATCAAACTTATTTCTAGAGGACATAAAAACGTGATGTGGGAGCCTTAATGGCAAGCACGTTCCTGAATGTTTTGTAAATCATTGTTGTGGGGATTGTTTGGAATGAGCAAATAGGGTTATTTAAGACCAATTTATATCAACAAATATTATTAAACTTTGAAAAATCCTTGAATGGAAAGGGAGGCCCAGCGATTCGAAACACATTGAAATTAAAAAAATCAAATAGCCAATGATCTTGGAAAAGTACACCTTTAGCATCGATCATGAGATTTTTAAGCAGAAAGACTGATCTAGTATTCAAGATTATAAATGAAATGTTGAAGTGAAAGAGAACTACCATAAATGAACAGATAACATACAAAAAAACAAAGTTTACATAACCTAAATCATATTACATTAAATTTTGTACAAATTTTTTTGACCCCTCAATGTCAAATAATATTTTACCTAGTAGCCTAAAAAACCTCAAAGAAAAGCAAGAAACAATTCTAGGTTTGAAATATTTGTAGTACATGAAGAAACTGTACTCCACATGTCTCTTAGTTGCTTAAATATATCGGCATTTTTCCCCAAGATCAAGCAATTATACTTTCATAAAGAAACTTGTAATTCTTTATGTTCTTAGCATAAACATAATACCAAATAATCACTCACATGTTTGTTCAAGGGAAATCCTACATCAATATATGCCAATCCGATGACTAAAATAATGAAGTCATACACAATTTCACTAAACAGAAAGGTAAATATTCTAAATAGAGCAACAAAATTATGATTGAGTGGCACATAGAAGGAAGTTTACCAGATCTTCATGATGTTGAAACCAAACTTACTTTGGAGCAATTTCCCTATAATGCTTAGAAATTATTATCCGTCAATAGTAAATAACATATTTCAACCTAAATAGAAAGTGTGGTCTTGAAACTTCCATTAAAATTTGCTTTTGTACAATTTTTTATTTTACTCCCGCATGAGACTGCAAGATCATTTCCACATTGTGACCAAGTACCTCATCAAATGCCAATTTAGAATAATTTTCATTAGCAATCTATTCACAACAAAAAATCACAACCATAACCTATATTGGAAGTGGAACATACATTTAAGACCTTGTAATTGTTCCACAAAATATTGAACCCTAAAATTAATAGATTGAAACTCATCAAGCATGCCAAAAAGCAAACCATAGAATAATAATGTGAACCTTATGAGAAGGAAATTCAAGGTCTTTATTTTATCTGATAACTTTCTATCTATGTTGGGATACTGAAAGGAAAACCTGAGGCAGGAACAACTTCCCTTCTGTCACCCACAAGTCCACCTGGTGCTATGGATTTGAAAAATCAGTGTCTCAGCAACATCACCTATAAAAAGAATACTTTCATGAAACTATTTTGCAGAAGGGAGCTCAACAAAAGGAGACAGTGGAATGCATTTTGAGCATAAACCACAAACAATAAAAGCACTTGGGAATACAAAACGATTGTTTAAAAGACCAAAATATGGTGCATGAACTACGATTTACATGAATAACTAAATCATTCTCTCTTTTAATACTGTTAGCCTGATCTCATTCTTTAATGATGCCTCTTTTCAAAGCTTTATATGATAGTTGTTATGAAGTTCAATTGCCAAGATCCAAAAGGTAGTAAAAAACCTAATTTCTCTTACCCAAGTTCATCTAAAGGAAGACTAAAGGAATTGGGAATGTTTCAATCTATCAACTATTTAGAAATAGTAATCACACATAAAAGATAGAAGGAAATTTGTTATTATGCCAATATTAAAGAGGGTGGAACAAATCTCCTTGAGTCAATGAGATTTGGAAAATTGGAAAGACAACACAAGTAATGCCTATCTTTATTTACTACATTTTGCTTGGCAGTAAAATCAAGGTGAGAACTATAACGCAATTGCATATCATGAAGGAGAACCCTGGTCTTTTTTGATGGGTCTAGTCAAGATAAACAAAACCTGTACAGGTTTGGCTTTGTTATTTTTATCTTTGAGGATTATTATATTCATGGTAAAGGTGCTTTGGGTTCGGGTTCTAATAACTGGGCAAAGCTATCAGCACTATTTCACCTGTTCCATACAACATTGGATTTGGGCCTAAGGGAGATTTAGGTCCTCAACAATTCAAGTTTGGTTATTAATTAGATGCATGGGATTTCACAGTCAATGAATATCAATCTTACACAGCTGGAAACCCAACTTAAGGATATTACTGGAATATTTCATTGGATTTACTTTGAACATATATAGAGAGAGCTTAATAATTCATTAGATCAGCTGTCAAAACAAGTTTTGGTAATGGCTCCAGGGACACTTTGTATAGAGGAATATAGAAGGGGAGTTTTAACATCATCCATGAACACGACCTTTTAATATATCCTTCTTGTTTTGGATTTTTTTTTTTGATACAGATTGAAAGAAGCTTGTTGCTAGTTAATACCAAAACAAAAAACCTGCTATTTGTTTAAGGAGTAGAGAATATCATTTTCTGATCTATGTTAATAGCACCTAAGGAATGTATTTTCTTTTCAATGAATAGAAAGTATGTTTCTTTCTTGGAAAAAAGATAAGTTGCGATTAAATAAAATATTTTCTACAAAAATAGTTTCAGATAGTAGATAATATCTCTTATCATATTATAATGATTTATTCTTAATTGCACAAATAGGTAAATGTTTGGTGACCATAAGTAATAGAAAAGAGGAAGGATTGTCATAGAAGTCAATTGAGTAGTTTTATATTGGGTCTAGCCCAGGCGGCTGAAAGGAGAGTTATCCTCCCCACTCAGGATCAAATCCCACAAGTGACATGTTGGGCTCTTAATGAATATATTGTTGCATCGGCCTTGAGCCCTGAAGAATCTGGTTTACCCTGGATACCATCTTCAAAATGAGGGGAAGTGGCACTTGGGATATGTATTTTACAGACTTAACACAAAAAAAGTTACTGAAGACAAAAGAAGATGATCTATTTAGTATTTTACTATACTATCCTACCATTACATGAAATATATTCCTAAATAAACACATGCAGGCTAACCCATAAAGTAAACAACATAGCATCTTACAAACTTGCAAGAATTTTTGGCTTGCTCTAACAGTAGGATTTTAGGTACATTGTTTCACATTGAAGCAAACATGATCATACCCTATAGGAAATATGTTTAATGCTTCTACAATATCGATAACGCAAGTATATTCTTCTCTAAAAAATATTTTAAAAAAATCTCAATGTCATGTCAAATATATTTCTTAATGGGTCTAGACCAGGTTGTTGAGAGGAGTGCTATCCTCTCCGGACCCCACCCAGGATCAATTTCCACAAGTGACATGTTGAACTCTTAATGAGTATATTACTGTATTAGCATTTATCCTTGAAGAATATGGTTTACCCTGGGTACCTTCCCCGGAATGAAAGGAAGTGCTCATTAGGTTTCCCTGGGATATATATATTTCATGGAAAAAAATAGACCAACAATTATTAGAACCAATAAAATAGACATCATGATTCCTATCCCAACTCCACTTTGAAAATGTTACCAAACCCAGCTTCACCATAGATGCATTAAGTTAAATAGTTTGAATCACATTCCATACATCACGTGTAATTATGATTTTAGCATTACAATTTACATATAAAAAGTGGGACTTTATAGGCCAACAAGTAGCAAAATATGAATTGTTATTTTCCAATAAATAATATGATTCACTTATACAACATTTTACAAGAAAGAAAAGTAGGAATATGAATTTTTATTTTCCCATCATTTCAAAATGGAATACAATGGGAATTAGATTACACGTCAATTACATATTTATCAACACTATGTTTGAAACAACCAAAATAAATAATCAGCTCTGTTTGTCAAACACAGTGTCATCCTGCAATCAAAACATGAACATCCTCATTAGGATGACAAGATAAAGAAGAGGCACAAAATATTAAGATAAGTAGACTCCAAGTTTTAATTTCGCAAATAAAATTAAGGATCCATAAATGAAACATTAAAAAAAACAAAATGGTAACTTTGGAAGAGTGATTCCAAACTTTTTATTATTTCGTCTCTTTAGAAAACTTAAACAGTAAAATAAATTGAGAATGTTGATGGGAGTGAGGTTGTACTCAACTCAATTAATGTTTAGATCCATTGTTTTTTCTTCCATTTAATATGATTTGGAATTAGTCATGAATTTGTAAGTTTTTTTCCTATTTGTAGGTGAGGCCTATTGCTTTAGATGTTGATTCACTACCAAAGAGGCCCGATGAGCTTAAGTGTATTATAATCTATTCAGTGATGATTTTCTTGCTTTCATATTCTACTTATTCTCTTAAACTAATCATCTTATATATTTTTTTGAACTATTGTTTTATTGTATTTTTTGGTTGTGGAACTTAGTTTTTTTTGTTAATACATGTATTTGTGAGTATGGTGCCAAATGCAAGTTTGATCATAGAAAAGACAAAGGAGGATATCCAAAAATATATCTGAACAAAAATGATATGGGGATTCTTCCATAACGAAAGGAATATAGGGTCAAGTGGTTTCTGTAGTTATAAATGGGAAAACTGAGAATAAAGTCACTACTAAAAATCCTTCTACCCTTGACAATTCGAAGGGTTTGACACTAAGGATTTTAAGTGTTTCTTTGGATTTATTTATTTCTTAATGTGCGGATAATGAAATATATCATTAGTAATTTCAACTTATATTTTTCATTCCACATCAACTAAAGCTATTGTGTTATTAAATGGTCATTTGTGTTGTTTAGATCACTCCAATAATAAAAATACTAGGTTGGATTCTTCTAATGTGTTCTACTTGTAATTTCATGGGATGTACATTTGAATGGAAGTGAACTAGGGTGGGAGGAGAATGACAGATGGGCCTTGTCTTGCAAATGTTCACAAAACTGAGATCCTTTGATCTTAAAAAGAATAATACAATTCTAAGCTTTGAATCTCAAACCTCATCCATAAACAAATTGTTATTTGGGTAAATTATCAGCTTCTAATATTGCACCAGTTAATGCAAACAATACTTATTTTTATAGATGAAACATATGATGATTAACATTGATGGTTCTCATACAATGTTTGTTTCAATTTACACTAGTGATGGGAATATGCACACTAATTATGGGCATAGTCACTAATTTTGGGAATATGCACTCATAAAAAGTTCATATATAAAGTGTACTAGGAGGTGAACTCAATGTATCATCAATTACATTGTAAGAAACCACCTATATAACCTTCCCATGTTCAAAGACTATTAAGCATGCCCCATTTACCACTCTATAAGAAAACTCCCCACTTAAAAATTTACATGTTTAACCCACTTTTTGAAATGGAGAAACACATAAAACCCATCATATACAATGACCCAAATCAAATTGATTGAAACATGCAACAAAACTATCACAATCCACAACAATGTTTACTCAAAACATACAATATTTTTCAAAGTAAAAGAAGGTGTACTTATCTTTTTCAAAGATTGAATATCAAGCAATTGACTAAGAATAAGCGATTTCTACCCACACCTAGGAAATTCATTATAGATTCCACACCCTAGCTATCCTATGGCACCACTAAGGTGAATAAAGATGTATAGAATTATCAAGACAATTTCTATAACTAAAAGGAAAGGGTGGGATTTACTAAGTATACCACTATTGAAATTTTATGTTGGATCAATTGTTTGAAAAACACAATACTTACTTATGCAACATAAGGAGATAACATTCCTTCTCTAGTCATCAATCCATTCCCTCTCTCTAGTGCTATTCATTATGGCATATATAGGTCTAGACTACTATCCATTAATTCCCAACAAAGTTTTTCTTCGTCTTGGATTTTTCCAAGATTCTAATATTTTCCTTTCATGGTTGTTATTTTCCTTAGTATGATACCCTCTTCTTCAAAGTTAAATTCTCATTATCTCTTCTCTACACCTCTCTGCAAACTAACTACCTTCACAAATTCTAATTTTCTCTTCTTTTCATGCATCAAGGTTGTCTCCTCTCCTTGAATGTGAGAGGCTTGGGGGGACGAGCCAAACAATTGGCCCTCAAAAGAATGTTTGTAGCCAATAAGGTGGATGCGGTGTTCATTTAGGAAACTATGGTAGTAAGGGACACTGTCATTTTGACTCTAAAGAAATTGTTTACTAATTGGAAGTTTGTTTCATTGGAGGCTAATGGGTTCCCAGGAGGTTTGGTGATTGGATGGACCTCTTCTATCTCTCTTTCCAATTCATTTGTAGTATTTTCATGCCTACGCATGAGTTTTCATAGTCACGAATTAGGTAAATAGTTACATCTTCTTAATGTTTATGGCCCATATGGTGGTTGAGAATAATTTTGGACATCACTGTTGGCCTGTGATTAGATCAGGCATGGGAAGCTAATTTTGGGTTGGGAACTCAACTTAGTACTGAGCAGTGGTAAGATGTGGGGTGCCTCAACCGGGTCAGATAGATTGAAAAACTTCATTTTAAGCAAAACTGAATATGTTCCTAGACTACTAAGGTTCAATCCTAGAGAAATATTATTAGTATGTAAAGGACAACTAGGGATGATTGTATATAAACAGGTAAAAATAGGACATAGATCAGAATATAATATAAGATAGGACTGCAGCAGGTGTATAATGTAACATACTGTAATATGAAGTTCTACGAGCATAAATTTATAAAAAGAATGAGTTCATATCATTAAAAACGTGTGTGTTATTTATAAGAGTTTTGGTATAAATAATAAGATTATACAAAGACCAAATCATAAACACATGCAACAGTATCAATTCATATATTAAAACGAAACTTGGCTCATTCGATTATAATCATCTCAAAGTGTTTCTTCATATCAAGATAAACAAAATAAATGCCTGAGCATCATGCTATCAGTATGATCTCCATAGTTCTATTCAACCCCTTTACATGATTCCTTACTATTACTTATATAAAAAAGTTTTTAGACTTGAAACAGTTTTATGATCCACTTTCCATGGACCCGAATAACCCAAAAATAGATAATTTTTATTACATCAAACTAGTCCGATTTTTTTTCAAACAACGGGCTCAATTAAAGAACTGACAGTTGTATGAATTAATTATCCTTATCTAATTAACAACTACGTATCTAGAAAGAATTTTAATTATCTATCAAGCCTATATAAAAGATGACCTCACTCCTTTAGAAGAGTGCTTGCATCCTTTTCACTAGCCGAGGATCGTTCTACTTCCAGATCTTGAAATCGAACTTGAATTTATTCATATTGTTGTTGTATTTATCTTTTCTTTGTCAATATTTGCTTAGAAATTGTGAAAAGTTCTTGATATTTTCCATCGTTTTCCTGTAAATATTCTCAGAGTATCTTGTTTGAAATCATTAAATCTTCATTTGAATTTTGGAGGCATTGGTTATGTTCTTTAAAAATTTGCAAATGTTTTTTGTCTTCATCTAACTCCAAAATTTATTTTATTCACTCCATCTATACAGGGGTTTCATACGTCTCTGAGACTTTTGAATTTTCACTAATTTCATACTCAGTGAACCTCTGTTTATCCCAACATAACTCTTTTGGTATCTTCTCTGAATTGTCTCTTTGGATTTTCATCAAAGTCTGCTCTATTCTGAGATACTCCCGATCTGCAACATGCACATCCTCCTCACCAGAGGAATTAGGTACAACCTTTATATTCATTTCCAATTTAATTCTCGCTCAGGTCCTTGGCCTTAAACTAGCTTCCATGTTTTTCACAATTAGGGATTCACCATGTCTTTTCTTTGAAACCTATTTCAGACTTGCACTCTCTGCAACAATCTTGGGAGTGTTAGGGGCGTTTAAGATTTCCCTTGTAGACTCAACCAATAATCCTTTTGGAATTTTTGTAATAGGCATTTCTGAAACTTCGTTATTTATAGCATCAAACTCCTTTGCTTCCTGTTCATTTTTGAACTCTTTGGATTACCCATCTACTGAATCCATTACTTCTTTTATCTGCTGCCCTGGAATTTTGAGCTTGTTCCTTTTTCCCTTATCCTCACTATGCTTCGTTCTTTCAGCTTCAAATCCTGACTAAAAGAGGAAATGGTCCCAATTTTGTCCCCTTTTATTCATCTAAGAAACTGTAAATAACTTGATCAATCCTTAATGAAAAAGAGAATGAGATGTGTGTTCCTGGTGATTTTGAATTCTAGAAATCATCTTGTTTATTATTTTACATAAATAAAATGGAAAAATTAACTTTGAATCTCCATTGAAATGCATTAAGAACCTCAAATGATATATGAGAACCATGTCATGTCGAACTTCACAAGTTATATAACTTTGAACAATGATTAAAGGAGTTTCCCATACTAGATTGAGGTTATTGACATGGATTCCATTTTTCCAGCTTAGCTTTTCAAACCGTGGAAGTAAAACTTTTCTATCGCTGGGCTTAGATGGTTGTTGTTTGAACCATTTGGATCCCTATGATGGGATACTGGTATCTTCTAAAATGGTGCTTTCGTCCACTTTAATTTCTAGGGTTTCAAATTTCACCTCCGAGTTTTTGTAATACTTCCCAAAATCCTGTGTCACCTACACATTATGGCCCTCCATTCTCTCATAGAAGGAGAACCAGCCCACATTTCTCATCATCTCTGTAGATCTGGGAAATTGATTAACCCATTGAAGGTTATCCGGTTCGAGTCTGCAGATTATTCCACTAGGATTCCTAGTAATTGTAATGGTAGTTTAAGTCTACTGCTATCCTGAACACCTGTACAATATTCAACAAAAACATAAGCCATACCTAGGAAAACAATTCTACATGGTTAGAACCAAAAACCAAGGTCCATAACTCGTTATGATATCAATCTACTGCATGTACAATTTGATATGAGTGATTAACACTCTTATCTTGACATGACTTTAGGGTTGGTGTCTCTCCTTTAATGAAACAATATATCAGTTAAACACCTTTGTACAAATCTTCCCAAATGTCTACTGCAAAAATTGAAACTGGAAGCATCATCATTTTCCACATTTTTTAATATGCTGCCAGCATATAACCCAAAGTCATTTATGAAATGAAACTTATAACATTCGGACTATGCTAGCATTTAGGCATGATAACATTAAACTTTATGTATTGGTCTATCGTCGCTATAATGACAGTGTTTTCCTGTCATTTATATAGCGATGAATTTCACCTCTAAAGAGACAACAAGCCCACACTATCTCTATAGCCACGAAAGTCGGGGAAATTTTCAATTTTTTGCAAAAAGATAAAAAATAATTCCACAAAAACATCCATTTTCACTGTTTTGTGGAAAAATTTCATGGAAAAATTGAGGCATATGTAGTAGTGTCATTACTTTCCTCTAGGTTATATTTTACCATCCTTCCCCTTAGATCATGTCTCACAACAAATGACCAAACAAATTTACCTAGAACCTTAGAGTAAAATACTTGTTCACATTGGCTTGGAAGAACATAGGGATCTGTTCCTAGCTCAAACAACCTTGTATTTACCATGGTAAAGCCATTATCATGTTCAATAATAGTTATTTCAGGATAACATTGGTTCAATCATAAACTGTACCATTTGACAACAAATAGAACTACCTTGAAGGTGTTAAATTCATACTGAAGAATATATTCCAGATACCCATAGTATCGATTTTCTAAGAGTTCTAGATGTCAGTCACTTCTAGAGGAAACATTGGTCACCTCAAAGACTACAAATATCCCATAATCCAATGTTTTCTTTGTTTCATCCAACTATTTGACGTGATATTTACCATGTTATATTTTTATCATTCAAGCTAGAATTATCTTAGGGTCTTATCTGAGAGAAGAACATGGACAACAATAAACACAAGAGACAAGAGACCCAAAGAATTTTCCTCGGGGAAACCATAAAGGATAAAACCCTGCAACTTCCTCAGAGATAGAATTATCACCAATGGAAATAGTAAAACCTAAAAACATAAAGATGATCTCCAACATCTTGTCCTCTCTCTCTCTCACTCATGCGCCCCAGTGAGTGAGTGTGTGTGTGATAAATAGAGAGGCTCACTCTCTATTTATATTCTTTCTTTCACTTAATGTCCACTTCAACATGTCGGCCCCACTTAACAATTACTTACTAGGGCTGACATCTCTAGGAGAGTCTAATAACCCTAGTGCCCCACAACTATGGGGACTTTTCCCTCCGATCATCAAGGAGGGTTAACCTTGACACAATTATGGGGACTATTTCCCCGACTTATAATGGAGGGTTAAACTCAATGAATTTACATGACTTGTTTACATTATTGAATCTCCCGATCAGAAAATCGAGGCATGACATGACTCAATTACATTATAGATACTTCTCGGAATAAACATCGGGGTACAATACATAAGATATACAAGTGGATACATTCTAAAGTTACAAATACATCAACACATATGGGTGAATCCGCAGACCTGGGTAACACTTTTTAGTAAGCGCATTTCGGCAAAAATAGAAAAACATACCTCGGTCGAAGGTTTAAAAAGCCCTCGACCGAGGTTTTATCAAGCCCTCGACCGAGGTTTTTTTCAGCCCTCGACCGAGGTATTTCCTAACCCTCGGTCGAGGTATTAATACCTCGACCAAGGGTTAAGAAATACCTCGGTCGAGGTCGGTTGTAGTTAAATTGAATTTTTTTGTTAATTTTATATATATATATAAATTATGTCAATCGGTAGCGTTTATGCTACTGGTTTAATTTTGAAATATGTCCCGGGCAAGCCGAAATGCTGCCCGATTTTTTTCAATCCTCCGTGAATTCATGGAGGATTGAAAAAAATCCATAAAACACCAACTAAACAAACCTATATGAACCATTGAGAAAATTAATCAACTGTAGGCTCGAGACAAATAATAAATTTTAAAATTTATTTGAAGAGGACGTCACAACCCTAATACTCCTACTTATTGGGTTTACGACGATGATCCGATAACTAGGTTTATAATGAAGAGGATGTCATGCGATTGTTGA